>PVLD010004356.1:0-52500 GCA_004027595.1 Dinomys branickii
GCGCTCTCAGGGCGCTAGGACCCAGCAAATTCCTCTCTCCTCTTCCGGCGGCTTTTGGGGCCCTCCTGGCGGCTCGCCCGACACGCGCGAAACGTGGGACCGCCGGGCGTCTCCGCCGCTAGCAAGCCGATCTCTGTCGGGAGCCGCCGGGGGGTTGCACCGTCTCGGGGGGGCAGGAGGGCCCGAGGCGGCCGCGCTCCCACTGCGCCTGGACCGATCCCCGCTTCTTCCTCGCGGGGATCGTCCCCGGCTCCCAGCGTCTGGGACTTTCCCACGTCTCGCCCCGGCAGCCTGGTCCGCCCTACCACATCTCCCCCGGCATCTCAGAGAAATACGCCCAATTTAAACTTCCCAGCCGAGGTTCCGGCATTCACGCTCACCAAGTCTGTCTCGAGCTGGTGGTGTTTATTAAGGAGGTTCGCTCCCTTGCTGCTCACCCGGTCGCCATCTTCCCCGGATCTCTGAACTGGTATTTTAAAGAAATCTTTCTTTTCATGATTGCTTACCACAAACCTGTTTTCTATCTCTGCAATCCCATCTGCACATTGGCTTAATCTGCTGCAGATATTTCCAGTGGAATTTTTATTCTCCTATATATCTGCTTGAATCTGCCTTATTGAGTCCATTTCTTTCCCATACTGAGCATTCATGGCTTCTGTAATTTTCTTAAGCTCCCCTATGTTTTCACCTGAATCTTCACTAGAGTCACTCTATCTCTGCAGTTATCTGAGAAATTACTTGTGCCTTGATTTTTTTCCTAGGGCCTCATTCAATTGCTTTGTTGTTACTACTTCAGAGAAGTGAGGTGGTGGCTTTTGGATGGTCTCACCTCATTGACCCCTGGGTTTGCCTTTGGTGACCATGATGTCTGGTGTTGCATATTGTTTAAGTATCTTCTCATTTTGCTTTCTTTTAGTTTAATTCCTGGGGTGATGCTTATAAATTGTGTATGGTGCACTGATTTATTGCTAGTATTTAGAACCTTTAGGAAATGACTACTACTCCAAGGTATCTTCCAGGTGTAGATGATGTTTGGGTTTTGAGTCTTGCGAGATTCAGTTTGTCGGGGATAAGAAGTTGCTGCGTGCTTGCCCGGCCCCTTGTTCTCTGGCCTTGTCCCACAGCACTTTCTGTGGCCCTTAGTCAACCTCAGTTTTGGAATACCAGGAAGCAGCTGCTTAGAACAACTACATAACTCTTGGCTATCGTGGTACCATTAACAATGACAATAGAAAGAAACACAGCCTAGAAAATGACATACTGAGCTAACCATTAATTTGCCATCTTTAACCATATAAACTAGACTTGTGGTTCTATAACAAAATCTGAAACAAACCAGAAAATTACATGCAGTATACAGGTCCTTCATACGTCAATTTTGCTCTCAAGGATTAAAATTTAAAATGGGTCAGGAAGAAAACAGAGAAGTGGAAGAAGAGGAAGAGATTAGAAATAAGGGTAGAGAACAATGGGAATCACACTAACTTTGGCCAACTGGTGCAGCAGACTGGAGGGAAAGAGAGAAGGAAGAGATAAAAAGAACAGAACAGAACCACAACCACAAAGAGTCCAGAAACCATGTTCATACTCATAAAAACAAGATCAAACAATGATAACAACAACAACAAAAAAAAACAATAGCAATAATAAAAAACAAGAGAGAAAGATAGAAAAGGAAAAAAGTCCCCTTCCAGGTTGTCTCTGCCATTACTGGTTCTCAATATGTGGAGACAGAGTCCAGATTTGTATTGGTTTATTCCGACAGACCAGACCAGCACTGTGAGGAACTGGGTAATCTCAGCGAGCCTGCCCCTTCTGGCTGAGACCAGATCCATTCAGCCTGCTGCTTTCAGTTTACCAGCTGGGAGCCACTGGATGGAGCCAGCAGACAATATGAGGTCAGCAGGCCCCTCTCCAAGATGGCTCCCAACCAGTTGCTCTCTTGTGCAGGATGACTGAGCCCTCAGCACTCAATGCCAGCTGGTGCAGTCCTGTATGTCTGCTGTTCCCTCCCCTGCTGTTTCTCTTAGGAGGCTTCTGGGGTCACCACAGGTTTGAACCACTCTTCTCTCCCGGGGAGTCCTATCTGAGGGAGAAGGCATTGCCAGCTACCTCCGTCTTTGTTGAAGTTTCTCTCTCACCTTTGTGGGCTTCAATTCATGCTTTAGATCCTTCCTGGGTCCAGGGGACCCACTTCTCTCCTTTTTGTCTTCCTCGAGTTGCTATATTCCAGCATGTGGATGGTGATGATCAGAGAGGTTCTTTCACTGCTGCTTTCCACTCCACCATCTTGGTGCTCAGGAGTTGAACTGAGAGGTAAGTCCTTTTCCCTAACCACTGCAGCCTCTGGTTTCCAAATGTCACAGTGAAATTAAACACCACATTCTCTGAGTTCTATCACACTCATTTAAATTAGACTGAATGTTTCAAGAAAGGTTTCTGAAGAAGGAGATGTTGTTCGCCTCTGAAGAGGGTGAACAGAGAGGCAGAAGTGGAGAAAGGCCTGTGGACAGAGAACAGCATGAAAGAAGGCAGAAAACCTGTTAAATGTACAATTCAACTTTTATGATTGTTGACTTCTATAGCATCTCAAAAATGATTTATCAATGAAATGATGTGCTGAGTAGATGAACTGCTTTGATGGGAGCAATGGGTTGTACCCAAAGAATTTTTTGAACATGCAGGACCTTGATGGCTGATAAAAATAATGGAAAAGTCTTGGAGCCCAGCATGGTGGCACACACCTGTTCTCCCAGCACACAGGAGGCTGAGGCAGGAGGATTGTGAGTTTGAGACCAGTGTGAACTACAAAGTGCGCTCAAGGCCAGCATGAACTGCACAGCGAGACCCTGTCTCAAAAAGAAAAAAAAAAAAAACGGAAAATTACAAAACAAAAAGAGACAAAGTGAGAATTGGAGAGAGATCAGATTTTGTGAAGAGTCAGTCTGTTAATGTTCTGAAGATGGTTAAAAATGACAGTGTTTATCAGGAGGCGATTTCACCAATATTTAGAATACAGTAAGGAGCATCTTCAAAGCAGTAGGAGTGAGTTTGGGGATGGGAATAAGAAATGCTAAGGCAATGGGATTCCTGTGCTTTGGTCCCTGGGATTCGGTGAGTGAGAAGCAGGGAGAAGTTCGTGGTAACTATGTGATTCTGGTTTGGCAGGAAGACAGGCTTAAGGAGGAACGTACTGCAATTTACTTGTGGGTGGGAAGTCGGAGTGGGTTTTCTCCGGAGGGCCTGGACGTTTTCCTGTGAAGTTGTTGCTGGAGTTGTATGCTGACAGTGAGGGGAAGCGGGTGAGGCAAGCGTCTGAAGAGAAAGCAGCGGGTGTACAGGATTGCCGCCCCGGAGTACTGAGAGACTCCACATCGATAGTGGGCCTCGGAGTGTTTTGCATGTTAGTTTGAGACACATTTCACGGTGACTAATGGGTTCCTTAACAGATATTTACCTGAGACCCTTTTCTGCCGATCACTGTGTTGGATACTGAAGTGACTGATAAATTAGGCCCAACGGTTTTTCATCGAGGGGGTAGCTGGACAGACAGCTTATGGTGGAGAGGATTTACTCAGTTTATAGGTGCATCATTAGAACAATTCAGTTTCCTAATGGGTCTTTATTTTATACTTTACCTCCTTAATCTTCCCCCTTACCCTAAGAACAAAGCAAAAGAACCATAAGAAGAACAGCAAAGTCCCTAAAAGTAAACCCCCCCTTTGTTCCTACTGATCTCAATGCCGCCTCCCAGCCACCCAGACTCAGAGCCGGAGCTGTCTCTCGCTTTTGCTTTTCCTGCCCCGTTATTGATTCACTTTGTTCTGTATCTAAATCTGCCCCCTTTGTCTATCATTTTCCCCAATTGACTTCACACCCTGTATATTTAACACAATTTAATTCCACACAATCATAGGAGCTACAACATAGAACATGAAAAGATATACATCCTGCCTTAATGGGGTTTGAATCTTATGATTTGGGTGCTAATTTCCTGACTATTTGTTCTATGCCCTATAGTATTTTCTTGTGTTGCGCATACACACTGCTCAGCACAGGCCCGGCAGTAGTTAAACACTCTTATTTACTCTGTTGTCTGCCTTTGTCATGGCTGCCTTTGTCCCCTCAGCCTCCTCTTTCTCCTCCTGCTCCCCTCCCGTCCATCCTCTGCTTCTTTGTCCTTCTCTCCTTTCTGCTCTTCCTCCTCCCTTTCTTCTTCCTCCTGCTCTTCCTCCCCTCTCTTCCTCCACCCCTTCTTCCTCCTCCTCATCTTCTGATGATGACTCCTTCCTCTTCCTCTTCCTCCGCTTTTCCTACTCCCCTCCCCCCTCCTCTTCCTCCCTTCCTCTTCTCTTTATTGCAGAATTCTGTTAAAACTCTGGTTAATGATCTGACTCAAAAGGAAAACAAAAGGAAGAACGATTGCAAAGTGATGGAAGAATGCTGTCTTTGTAACAGGGAAACCCCTTTAGTCAAGCAAGTTGTTTTCTCCTCATCTGCACATAGCTTTTAGATTAAATTTCCTAAAAATCTACCCCATTTTTATCAGACCACCTTTTCTTCTGCAGCTGGAAGTGGCTTTTCATTGCCCTGTGAACTATCAGGTAACATCATGCTGTTTTCTAGTCCTAGCTATGCTTTCTCCTTACTGTCCCCTTGCAGTTCTCACCATCTGCCACCTACCTGATACTTTGATGGCCGCCTCCCACCATGTGCTCTCGTCTTGTGCACCTGTATTCTCTCCACATACCGTGCTTTTCTTGTCTTTGCACTTTTCTGCCAAGCAACCCCTCCACGGCTTTGAGTACCTGTTTGGCCTTTCCTCACGTCATGCTTTCCATGACCCTTCAGTCAGTCCTCTCTCTCACTCCTTTAAGCCATACAAGATCTTTGTTTATGGATTTGAGTTTTTAAAAGCAATGCAAGGTGATTCCTGTTTTCTCTTCCCATGTATGTGGTTTTGGACAAGGTGCGTAATTCCTTTAAGGAAGCTCTGTATTCCCGTTTGTAACTGAAGAATAATATTTGTACCTATCTGAATGGCTTTTGTGAGGACTGAAGGGAATAATGCATATAGAAAACTTTGCACAATGATTTACGCTATGTATGGAGGACTAAAGAGTTATCTAGTGGTATTAATAATGATTATTATTTTCTCTTATAGCACTAAAAAAAGTTTCTATAATGTATAACAACCCTCTAACAGTTTAAAAGTTCCTTGAGACCAGATCATGCACCTTTTAGAATGCTACAACCATGTAGCGGAAACTACATAAATGTATTGAGAGAACAAATGTAAATTACCTGGCTGGTAGCTGCAAGACTGTTGTTGCCCACAGTGTGTTCAGACAAAGATTATTTTATGAAGTATCAAGTGAAACAAAACAACTTAGAACCTGGATTACCTTGTGAGGTTATTGAAGGGTAGGGAGGAAATTTGAGTGTGTTCTGGTTTTTCAGATTCTGATCAAATGAGGCTTAGTAAAGGAGCCCAAGTACATCCGTGAAAAGATTAGAAGGAAATAAACCAAGCACATCAGGGAGGAGATCTGAACAGATTCCAAGTTGCCAAGCAAACTGAAGAATAACAGAAGTCAGTATTGACTTCGTATGGTTGGTGAGCAAGAAACTTGACTAGAAAATGAGACACAAAAAGCACTTGGCGTTAGACAGAGTTTGAGCGGATTTGCTGCTGATGTGAGCATTAAACAAGTTGAAAGTGTGATTTCTTGCAGTTACTTTAAAAGTAGATTTTGGTTACAATGATATTGAACTGAATAATTTTTTCCTAGAATGCAGTGAATAAATAAGATAATCATAAGGAACAAAAGCTTTTTATTAGTACTACAGCGAGCACTTTTCCTTTAAGTCACCATTAAAAATGGTTGCATTTTGGAAATTAGAAAATATCCACAATGTATTTGATTTTAAATAAGCTTGTGAGGAGTAAAAATGTGTGTGTGTGGAAGATTTAGATTTCTGATAATGAATAAAAATGTAAAAAATGTAACATTGTGTACCTAATAAAGTCAAAAGAAAATTTGCCCTAGTATAGATAAGTAGATAATCGACATTTACTGTGTGTATTATTTTCTGGAGTCTTTATAATTATCATTGAAGAGTATTAATTAAGATAGCTCTCCAATATAGGTTTTGACTTCCTCATTTTAATCATGGAATGATTGACTAGCTTTCTCTGGATCATGTAACTAGGACAAAATGACATCTAAAATCAAACCTGTAAAGCAGAGAATGTAAAGAATGTACAGCAGAGAACATCTTATATCACACTGCCTTCTGCTATTGCTCGTTAAAATAGTACATAACTGTCCAATTTTTTTACTCTCTCTTTCACAATTAAATATGATCTTAATACAAACCAGTTGATTGAGGACATTTTCAATCATCTAGTGGGTTATAAAAATGTCCTTCAAGAACCAGTAGGGCATAAATGTTTTGATTGTATAGATTTGTATTATTGGTGCTGGAGAACATTGTCTTAATATACAGACCACTAAATATCTGTGAAAAGGAAAGCAGTAAGGAGAAGAAAGGATAATTTTCTTTTCTTCTAGACTGTGAAACACCTAGAATTGTTGAGTTGTAATACAGTACATTCTTTAAACTTGATTTGTACTCATTTTGAAGAGATGAGCAGCACGATAATTATGAGGGCTCTCGGAAGCTGGGAGCAAGTTCAAAAATTTAGTCTGACAGAATAGAGATGACATACTTTGTATGAGTTCATAAAATTGCTGCCAGTCCTTTTAGAGCACAAGGCAGGCTCAGGATAGCAGATCCACGGGCTGTGCTTCTCATGCTCTTCACAAGCCAGCATGGATAACAACATACTTACTGCAGTCTGAACACATATGAGTAAGAATATACACCAGCTTTGGCAAAACCCATTCATACCTTCAGGCAAGATATCTGGCCTACAGAAGTGCAGGAGGAAAATGGTCAAGCAGCTGCACGTTTCTGAAGTGAAGCAGTCCTCTAAACATGGAATTCTGCTGTTGTCGAGCTCCTCAACAGACATGTGCACCCCGGTGAAATTCCTTGCTGTAAGCCTTATTTAGCCTTAAGCCTAGGGAAAATTGTTCTCAAGTTTCTAATCATTGGAGAATACTTAAAACTAAAGGTAGGCTGTCTATGTTCACAGGCAGGTCTTGCCACAACCTAAGAATAAATTTATTCATGTGACGTTTGTAACCCGGGAAACAGGTCAGGGAAAGTGAAGCAGCTCTTGTATATTATTTTAGCTACTGTTTCTCTAGCATTTCTAGATTGGGCAGAAGAATGATAAAAAAAAATACGCATGTAGGGCAATATATTTTAGTGGCTCAAGACATGCATCAAAAGAAAGTTTCTCTGAGGACAGTGGGCAAGCCATGGAGTTATGGTATGTTCTGTTAGCAGAGAAGCACAATCTATAGTATAAAGATGCCAGTCACACAATCAAAGGTGCTGCTGGGCATGTCAGGTGCAGCCCTCTGGAGCAGCGGCAGTGAGTGTCACCAGGACCTGACCGCTGGTGTCAGGACATTGCCCTCAGACATTGTGTCATCCGTGTGCCCAACTGGGTGAATGCTGAGTTTGAAGAACTTCTTCATTACCTTATGTTGATGGTACATACTGAGCACATTCGTCATGGGGGATGTGTAGGTACACATGACGCATCTCAACGTTGTATCCATTTTCCCTCTAGCTGTTCGCCTCCTCCTCCCAATTTACAAAAGCTTCATTTCTATTTTTCCTTCAATTCTTTGTTCCCTTCAAATCGTTTTTCCTTTCTTTTCCCCCACCCCATCTCTTGTTCCTTCCCTTTTCAACAAGTTCTTCTTACTTTCTAATAACTATCCCCTATTTTGCTCATTGTTCATGTTTGATTTCTAACAGAAGAGAAATAGTGTGATATTTAAACTGTGCTGTTTATTTCACTTAGGCTTATAGTCTCGAGGTCCATCCATTTACCTAAAAATGTCTCAAATCTATCTTTCTTTATGACAGAGTAGTACTCCATTGTACATACATACCACATTTTCTTTATCCTTTCATTTATACATGGGCATATGTGCTATCTCTCAGATTTAGCTATTTCAAATTATGCTTTTATATGGATACACATGTATCATTGTAGTATGATGACTTTTAACTCTTTCTGGAAAATACTAGAAGGGGCATACCTGGGTCAAATGGAACCTCTAGTATTAATTTTTTGAGGAATCTCTATACTGATTTCCATAGTGGTTATATAAATCCATGATCCCACAAACAGTGGGGAGGATTCCTTTTCCTCTGCAGTCTCTCCAGCATTTGTTATCAGTTGATTTCTTGACGATAACCATTTTTTGTGAAGTAAGGTAAAATTTTACAGTTGTTTTAATTTTCATTTCTCAAATGTTCAGAGATATTGAGCATTTAAAAAATGTATTTATTGGCCATTTGTACTTCTTCATCTAAGAAGTATCTATTTGTTTCAAATGCCCATTTTTGGATTGGCCTTTAAGTTGGAATGGGTCTACTATTTTTTAAGTTCTTTATATATTCTAGATATTAGTCCTCTAAGGAGTATCTTGCCAATTTTTGTCCATGCTTTAGATTGTCTCTTCACTCTGTTAATGATTGTCTTTGCTGTGCAGAAGCTTTTTAGTTTGATGTGATCACATTTGTTTATTCTTTATAATATTTATATCACAGTTTTGTTCATAATGTCTTTTCCTATATCTATGCCTTGAAGACTTTTACTTATTTTATCTTCCAGCAGATTGTTTTCTGTTTTAATATTTAGATTTTTGATCCATTTTGATTTTAGTTCAGTTCATGGTAAGAAGTATGGGTCTAGTTTCAATCTTCAGCATGTGGGGAGCCAGTTAAAGAGGCTCTCTAAAAAAAAAAAAAAAAAAAAAAAGAGGCTCTCTATTCTCCAGTGAAAGTGTTTGGCCCCTTTGTCAAAGGTAGTTGAGTTTTCTTGGCGTCATTTCTGCATCTTCTGTTCTGGTACTTCATTTGGTACTTTTTGATCTTTAGGTCTGGTTTTGTTTTTGTTTTCCTATATGATGCTATTTGTATACTGCAGCTTTGTAGTATAATTTGATGTCCAGGATTGTGATACCTCCTGTCTGGTCCATATAGCCCAGAATTGTTTTTCCTATTCTAGGTTTCTTATGGTTCCATATGAATTTTAGGATTATTTTCTTTAGCTCTTTTAGGAATGCTATCAGTGTTTTGACTGGCATTACATTAAATCCAAATAACAATTTCAGAAGTCTGGTTATTTTCACTATACAAGTAAGTCCCCAATATTTGAGTTGTGAACTTTCACGGATATGACTGGACCTCAAATTATGAGCATTCATACATGTGATCAAATCGTGGAAGCAATTTATCTGTCTGGAAGACATGGTCATAATTGTGGTGCTGTGTGCTTACTGTAGAATGATAGTGCATGGTCATATGGTGCTCAATTAGGGCCCAGGATGTCTGGAAGCAAGAGGAAAAGCTTTACATCATATATTTGTGTCAAAGGTGTATAAGACTAACCTTGTTTGGCTTATGAATGAATCCATTTTAACATTCTCCCTGAATGGAACTTTCATAAGTCAGTGACTTACTGTATTGGTTCTGCCTATTCAAGAACAAGGGATATCTTTGCATTTACTGATATTCTCATTGATCTTTTTCAGAGTACTATAGTTTTCATTGTACAGGTCTTTCACTTCCTTGATTAGGTAAATTCCTAAATAATTTTTCTTTACATTATTGTGAATGGTGTTATTTTCTGATTTCTCTCTTGGTGAATTTGTTATTGGTGTATAGGAACACTAATTTTTTAAGTGTTAACTTTGTATCCTTCTATACTACTGAATTTGCTTATTAATTTAGTAACATTTTGGTAGAATGTTTTGTGTCTTCTATGTATGGAATTGTGTCACTGCAAATAATGGTAATTTAACTTCTTCCTTTCCTATCTATATTTTTTTTTCTTTTCTTTTCTTTTTTTTCCTCCTGTCTAATGGCTCCAGCTAATGTTTCAAGAACTATATTGACCAGGAGTGGTGATAGTGAGCATCCTTGTCTTATTCCTGATTTTAGAGAGAAAGCTTTCAGGTTTTGTCCATTTAGTATGATGCTGGCTGTTGTTTTGTCATAGGTGGCTTTATATACAATTGAGATAGCTACTCTTTTTCCCAACTTTCTTTGGGGTTTTTGTCATGAATGGATATTGGACTTCATCAAATGCTTTCTGCTTCTATTAAGATGATCATGTGGTTTTTGTCCTTGCTTCTATTAATAAGATGTATTACATTTATTGTATTATATATGTTGAACCATCTCAGCATTCCTGAGATGAATCCTACTTGGTGATTGTATATAATTTTTTTGCTAATTTGCTGCATTCTGTTTGCCAAAATCTTTTATATCTATGTTCATTATGGAGTTTGGCCTGTAGTTCTCTTCTGATTGGGTCCTTTCCTGATTTGGGTATCAGGATAATGCTTACTTCCAGGAATGACTACTGGAGTACTGCTTCCCTTTCAATTTCATTGAAGAGTTTGAGGAGCATTGGCATTTGATCTTCTCTAAAGTTCTTGCAGAATTGGACAGTGAATCCATCAAGACATGGCCTTTTCTTAGTTGATAGTTTTTTAGTTACTTAATTTCACTAGCTGATACTTGATTTTTCAGAAATTTTATATTTTCTTGATTCAGCTTTGGTGATTCAGATGTACCTAGGAATCTAAATTTCTTCTAAATTTTTCATTTTCTTGGAGTACACTTAATATAGTTACTGGTGATCTGGATTTCTGCAGAATCCATTGTGATCTCTTCCTTTTCATTTCTAATTGCATGGACTTAGAGCTTTTCTTTCTTTACATTGATAAGGTTGGTTTTTAAAATTTTATTTAATCTTTCAAAGAATCAACTCTTTGATACACTGATTCTTTGTATTTTTTAAGCCTTAATTGTGTTAATTTCTGCTCCGATCTTTATACTTTTCTTCGTTGTACTAGCTTTGAGTTTGAGTTATTCTTGTTTTTCTAGGATCTTAAGGTCTGTCATTGGGTTATTTATTTAGTTTGTTCTGTTTTCTGATGTGGGAATTAACTGCTCTAAGTTTACTTCTTAAGACCCCAAGGTCCTGGTATGTTCTACTGAAATTATTATTTGACTATAGGAACTAACCGTGATCCGGTGATTATTAAAGAGAGTGTTATGCATTTTTCATGTGTTTGTGTAGTTTCTATGTATCTTTTGCCGTGGAGTTTTAGTTGCATTACATTATGATCTGCTAACATGCATGGGATAATTTTAATTCTTTTGCATTGACTGGAGCATGCTCTGTAGGCTAGTATACAGTCTGCTTTGGAAATAGTCCCGTGTGCTGCTGATAAGAAACTGTACTTGTTATTGTGTGGAACATTCTGTAGATATCTATTAAAATAATTTGTTCAAAGTTTTGGTTCAACTCTGATATTTCTTTGTGTTTTTTTGTCTAGTTGACCTATTTGTGACTGTGGGGCATTAAGGACCCCTGTTATGATTGTATAGATGCTTATATGATTTTTCACATCCATTAGTGTTTGTTTTATGAAGTTAGGTGTGCCAGGATTTGATGCATATGTATTTATGACTGTTATTTCTTCCTCTTGGATTGTTTCTTTAGTCAGTTTGAATTGACTTTATTTGTCATTTCTGATCATTTTTATTTTGAAACCCACTTTGTCTGTGATTAGTGTACCTACTTCTGATTTTTTCCAGGTTTCTGTTGTACGGAATATTGTATTCCATCCTTTGATTTTTAGTGTATATATCTCTTTTTGAGTTAAATGTACTTTTTTGTATTAGGCATAATGTTGGATCTTTTTCTTGATCTATTCTGCCAATCTGTTTCTTTTGATAGGTGAATTGAAGCCCTTTACATTGTGTCATAACTGATAAATATTGACATCCTTATCATTATGTTATTTTCATGCTGTTGGTTCCCTTTCTTTCCTGTCTATTTAATTGCTTGCCTTGCCTCATGGATTTATTCTTTTGGGCTTTTTGGCATTGTTATCTCTTTGTCTCTTCCTTGGATGTCCTTGAGAATATTTTGGAGTGCTGGTTTGATGGTCATGAATTACTTTAGGTGCTCTTTCTATAGAAGTATCTTATTTTTCCATCAATTTTGAAAAATAATTTTGTGGGATTTGTCAATCTATGTTGAAAGTTGTCTTCTTTCATTGTTTGAGAGCCTTTACTTCAAGCTCACTTTGATTTTAGAGTTTGTGTTGAGAAGTCTGGTGTTATTCTCATGGGTTTTCCTTTACAGGTGATCTGTTCTTTCTCGCTAGCAGTTTTTAAGATTCTGTTCTTGTGTTGGATTTCTCAAATCTTGACTATCAGGTACCTCGATTTAGTTCTCTTCTGATAATGGCTATTATGGATTCTATACATCTCACCTGTATGTCAATATGTTTTTCCATCATTGGGATGTTTCCTGCTATTATATAAAAAACTTCTGTAAACAGAGTTTTTATGCTGTTTGTACTATCTTCTGATTTTTCATTGATTCCAATTAGTCTTAGGTTAGTGGATTTTTCTTGGACCCCTGCTGTTTTTGAAATATTCTCTTTAATTGGTCACCACCACGGCCTTGTCTTTTACAACTGATATTCTGTCCTCACTTTGGTCAGTGCTGCTGTATATACTTTCAATAAAGTTTTTAACCTCCTGGAATTCTGTTAGATATTATTTTATGGACTCTAGTTCTTTTCTGTATTTGGGCATTCATGGTTTGCCTGTCTTTTTTTAGTTCCTTTATTTCCAAATCAGTATCTTTTCTGGACTCATTAATCATTTGTCTTACTAGGGTCATTATCTCTTTAACTATCTGTACCATTATCTTTTCTTTGAATTCACCAAGTGCCTCATTCATCTGCTTTGTTAACTCCATTGCTAGTATTTCAGTTATTACAGCTATCTGGCTTTTGATAGCATCCCACTCAATGACCCCTGAATTTGTGTTTAGAGAGTTTAGAGCTTTGGGGTGTATTTTGATTCTGTGCTTTTTTATTTTCTGTTTTTTTAAATTTTGTTTTGCTTATTAGTTTTCTGTGCTCAGGCTTGCAAATTGTTTATGGTGGGTAGGTTTACTGCTAATACCAACATTTCTTTAAGTAATAACTACTTTTTAGAGATGTCTTTTAGTCATAGCTGGCTATTGGCCTTTAGGTCTGTCACATTATCCTACCACCTCTGTTTATTAGAGAAGGAAGGTTGCAATCTGATTGGCCCAGTGCCTAGTTCTTTGACAGACTGTAGTATTTTTGACCTCCAAAAAATCTAGAGATTGGCATAAAGAGAAGACTAGTTGATAGCAACAACTATGTCACCTTAGGTAAAGTAGTAAAATCAACAACCATAGTATCAAGCACAGACTGGATAATGACAAACTATAATAACTAAAATTATACCACCTTTAACCATAGGTATAGTACAAATTTAATGACAAACAAGAGATTTATATGAAAAAAATGAAGTTAGAGAAATTAATGGTGTGAGGTGATTACTTTGTTTTGTAGGAATTGGAACTTGACTATATGTGGTCCTTCATTTTCCTTTAAAAACTTCTCTCAATCTTGTGAAAACACTAAGGATTTAAATATGAACAGAAAGTTACCTCAACGCTTTGCTACATAAAGTTCTATGACTCTAGTAAGACCCTTGTTGAACAGGGTCTACATGATGGCAAATACCACAATTAAAGAGTAACTTGCTAACTAGGAATCAACCGAAGACTGACAAAACAATACAAGGAGACTCAACTGTGTAAACAGCAAAGCCTATGGTTAATTACAAAAAATATTAGGGTAAAGATAGGTCAGGCTTGGGGAGACTCTAGGGCTTAGTGACCAATCCAGTCTTCTGGCGCCTCATCAAGATGCACAGCTTCTAACACTCTCTGGTCTGTGATCTTGGACAAATATTTAACCTCTCCAGGCCAAGTGCAATTTTCTGTAAACTTATGATAATGTTTCCTAATGAATGTAAAGGTTGAATGAGATAATGTATATTACAAAGAGTGTGGTATGCAGTAAGTGCTGAACCATTTTTATGATTATTATAAATCATTCAGGTTCTTGCAAATTTTTTAAAATTTTTTATTTTAAAAATTAAAAAACTAACAAAACAACAATGAAGACAAAAATCAAAACAACACAAAAACAACAAAAATGATACTTGACCTCAAAACAAAATGACAGGAATTAATAATGCTTGTTGCATTACATACTGTTATCTTTGACAAAGTTGCTCAGTCCACCGGATGTAAGAATGTAAGATTGATCAAGCAATCAAAGACAGTAACAAGTAATAAAAAAAAAGCAACATTGGAAATGATGCAGAGCTTGGCCATACAAGATGGTAAGAGTCCAGCAATGGTTCATATACTGCATATTGTTGTTTTCAGATCAGTCATTCTGATTACCAAATGCAAGCCTGCAAAATTGTGAATTAAAAAGAAAATTTTAAGTATTGGCTGTTCCTTTCAATAAACCACAGACATCAGCAATACACCTATTCCAGCCATCCTTATATATACATATAAATTTTGTTTTTCATTTAAAAAATCAAAATAACAAAAACAAATATATAAACTAAAGAGTAGAGAGAATAATAATATAGAATCTCAAAACATGGTGATATGATATTAACAATGGTTGTTATATTGCATAATGTCATCTTCAAAGTAGTTGCACATATAACCAGATATAGGCACACAAGATTGATCAAACAGTTAGTTACAGTTCCTTTCGATAAACCAACAGATATTAGTAGTGCAATAATCCTAGCTATCCTGTGCATAGATATATTTTTCCCTCTTCCTTCTTTCATTTTCCTCTTCTCTCCTTCATTCCAGTTGCTCCTTCCTATTTGAGCAGTTTCTTTTTCCTTTCACAATATCTATTTTACCTTTCGGATTTTATTTACTCTTTCAGTTTCTTATAGTAGGGAGGAAATATGATGTTTACACATGTGAATTTGATTTATTTCACTAATGAGTATGGTGTCTAGTTGCATCCATTTACCCATAAAAGCCTATAATTTATCTTTCTTTACAGCTAAGTAATACTCCATTGTATAAAAATACCACATCTTTTTCTATCCATTCCACAGTCGGTGGACATTTGGGTTGTTTCCAAGATTTAACTATTACAAATTATGCTGCTATAAACATGGGTGCACATATATTGCTGTGGTATGATGCTTTTAATTCTTCTAGATAGTTGGGCTGACTGGGACCTCTAATCCTAGTTTACTGAGGAATCTCCAGACTGATTTCCACAATGGTTGCACCAGTCCACACTCCCACCAACAGTGGAGAAGTTTTCCTTTCTCCTCGCAGCCTCGCCACCACTTGTTATTGGTTGATTTCTTCATGATAGCCATTCTTTCTGGGGTGAGATGGAATCTCAGCGTTGTTTTAATTTGCATTTCTCGAATGATTAATGATGTTGAACTTTTTTATGTATTTATTTGCCATTTGTATTTCTTCATGTGAGAAGTGTGTATTTATCCGAGATACCCATTTTTGTATTGGGTTGTTGAATTTAGAGGGCCTGATTTTTTAAAATTCTTTGTATTTTATAGACAGGAGTCCTTTGGCAACTTTTTAAGAGCTGTAGTATTCCAAAAACAGAAATGAAAAGTACACCAGTGATGTTTTAATTTTAACCCATGCCTTCTTTTATCCCAACATATGTGAAAAATGTCCAGATCAAATATTTCACTCCACAGAAAATCATTCCTGGATTCCCATCTGGCCCAAATAGAGATGACTTCTCCCTTGATCTGCTACAACCTTCTATACATAGAAGTTATTTCTTTACTAGTATTCACAGTGAACACCAAAGGCATTTGTTCTTTTCTTACATCTCCAGCTAAAACTGTAAGCTTTGTGAATGGTACCTATTTTTATCTTCAGTGATCATGTGCCAAGAAGGTCCAACAATATAAGAGACATTGAAAGAATTGTATTTAATTCAAGGTATATGTAGATGTATTTAATAGATAACTATTCATCCCTATTTCGGCAGTATGTGCATTTTGTGGCGTGTTGGAATTCTGGAACAAAACGTTTGCTATGTTGACTTGTACTTCAATATTAGAATCAAGGTGACTAAAGCTATATGAATTTTAGAGGGGCTATTTTTGCCTCTCCACACATTTTCCCCCCTGGGAACAGCTCATTATTAATACTAAATTTAAAGCTCAACTTAATGCCAACCATTATTATTAAGAATGATGACATTTTGGGGGTGTACTCTGAAAATGATCTGGGTATATTAATCTATTGATTTTAAGAGCTAAACAATGAAAATAAAGTATTATTGTTATAAATAACATATGCCTTTTGAGGAATCCAGGTGTGTATATTCCTTTTTTACACCCTGTGGAGGAATTTTACCACATTAAACCTTGTTCTTGGCCTGAAATAAATCTTGTGTTATATGTATAGATACAGAAAAAAGAAATTATGGCACAAAGAACACAACTTTACCAACTCTCTCTATAAGATTATGGATTCTCTATGAAATGTAGTATGAAGGCACACTCAAATTTCTTCTGTTTAGTGCTGTTGAGTGATGATGTCTTCTTTCTAGTTGTTTATTTTTCTCCACTTCATTTAAATTTCAAACTTACAGATTCAATTAATTAATAAATTTTGGTTAAAATAGCATTGCACTCATATTTTAATGAAGAAGATTTAGAAAGAGATGGATGTGTTTGTAATCTCAACTGTCATTTGGGCTATCACGTAATAAAATATTCATTGAGGATTTGAAAATAGCATTGACTGACATGGATTGGATGCTCTGAACATTAGATCCAGATGTCTGTCTTTCAGTACATGTTAAATAAATTTTGGAATTCGTTCACTGTTGCATTCTGGAATGCTCTTCTCAAACACTGACACATGATATGGATTTATATTTTATCCTAGAATTACTGCTTTTTATTTTATTTAATTTTATTTATTATGCATTGAAAATGTTAAAGAAGTAGTCAGGTATGTGTAAGTCAGAGAAAGGGTAAGACATTAATATTTGATCAAAAATGGATATAAAGCAGCAATAATTATTCATTGAAATGACTTTACAGAATGTTATCTTATTGCTTCATTTATATTGTTTTGTAAAGGACTATCAAATTAAACTTAATTTTTCTGTTAGATATAGGAATTTTTGAAGAATTTTCCAGAGGTCACAGTTTATTTCAGTGGTATGCATACAACTATAACCAACTTTAAGTTATGTGAAAATGGGGGCTGGGGATATAGCTCAGTGGCATAAGCGCCTGTCTGGCAAGCACAAGGTCCTGAGTTCAATCCCTGGTACTGCAAAAAAAAAAAAAAAAAAAAGGTAGTGTGAAAAAATTTAAAGTAATGATATAAAAACGTTAATATTTTCTGTTTTCAAAATATGTCCTGGTACCTTAGTTAATTTTTGAAATACTCAAATTCCAGTCAAATATTATTGTAAAAAAGTCACTGTAAAAATACCTAAGATTTTCAAAACTACTTCACTGTTTACCACTTAGTTGGTGCCAGGGCTGGCAGAAGCAGTTTCTACCATGCCTTACTTCTGCATTTAATCGTTCAATCTCTTATTCAAGAAATATTTTTGAATACTTAAATAAAATACAAATAATACCCACAATTCTTGCCTAAAAATTTACCATCCCAAGTTGGGACCTGAAGGTATAAACCAAGAAGTAGAAAATCATAGTACAGCAGAATTATAGAGCCTGCTATATGGTCTTGGAAAAAGCACTCACCTAAAACTTTGCAGGAGGAGGAGACTAAGATATTTGCAGAAAATACAGGGTATTTTAGTATCATTTTAAAAGATGGTGAGAGTTTTCCAGTAGACTATAATAGGAAGAACATTTCAGGCATGGGGAGCAGTATATATAAAGGCAGAAGTGCATTTCAAAGCCTACAAACTGTCTCTGCTTTTGAACTGTTTAGGAGTATATTCAGACATTTTGGTAACCACAAGGGTAAACAACAACAGAGGAAATCAGGTCTTAGGTTGAGTAATTATTTAACATTCATCGAACATTATTATCCCACTGAATGCTAAAGCAAACCTTGTTAGGCCCTCTGACCAGTGAGTACAGTCTAATTAAGAAGACAATCAAGGCAGGGACGAAAACAGCATCTAATCAATCAGCAGCTGTCTTTCAAGGCCTCTGGCTGTCCATATGGCGATTTATAGATTAACTGCAGCATTTTCAACTGCGTCAGGAAGAAAACTGGCAGCAGGTACAAACTTCAGAGTGTAGATTTATTTTGCTCCAGGCAGCAGAATCCAAGAGCAAGAGGGTGCCTATCCTGGTCCTTCTGACACTGTAGGGCTCCTAGTGTAGCTGCAACTAGGAGGCCCTGGTGTAATGCGGTCACTTCTAAGCTACCAGTAGTAAGCAGGAATTTATTTAAAGAAAAAAAAACTCTGAATATTCTGATACTAGAGAGTAAGTGTGGCATTTTGTATACTTTTGAGTAAAACAGCCAGGAATTTGAAAAATAAGATGTTCATTCATGTAATTCTAAAGCCTTAGTGTTTAAAATCTCTTCTTCCTCTGATGAATTATTGAAACGATCTCTAAGAATTTTATTACAGCGATATGATTAAGACTTTCATGACTCTTCAGCATGACGCCTAAAGTCACAGTGGAATGTTAATCTTTATTTTTTAAAATGAAACACAGGAAACTCTAATTTAGTTGTAGTAATTTCTGTTAGTCCAATCCCAACTGTGTTGCCAAGGGCAATGTTTTAAAAAGATACACAGATACATCACTATTATAATATCATGAGTACAGTTTCTAAGATGAAAAGTAAGCATTTCTTTGTGTTTTCATGACTTGCATAATATAGAAGTAATGACTCGGCCAGAATGTCTTTAAAATGTGCGTTAAATTTTTGGTGCCAAAAATATTTATATTAAAAAACAAATGACAAGCGGCGCCACTCAGAGCTATTTTAGATGACTAAAGTGGCTCCTTACAGGCTGTGTTTCCTGTTCCTCTTGACTTTGATGTTAGCTTTGTTTTCTTTCTCATACTTACGAGATTTATTTACTAGATGTGCCTTTTTGCTAAACACGAGAATTCTGAGGTTATCTGCGATTTTTTCTGTGAGCTTGGGCAGTTAGCACGAACTGTCTGAGTTTACTCATCTTTAAAGTGGTGATAGCCACACTAGCCCTGCCTCTCTCACGCCGCGCCGAAAGACAAATAATCCAGTAGTTTCAAAAGCATCAAGGTATAAGCAATTAGCAGAGGTGTAGTATTAGTCGTGTAGTTGTATATTTTAGCATTTGGTTTTGCACATACAAAACCAGGTTTGTCTTACTTATTAGATGTGTGACATACTCTTTGCAGAGGCGAGGAGGTCAAGCATCCCCAGCAGTTTGCATAGGTGTCTTTCTATATGGAAGTGTAGAGCGTGGTGATGGAGGCGCTTAGCTCCCAGAATTTCACTTCCATTATCCGGCGGTCAGGACTCCTGGTTTTTCTCCTTCTCTGTCACCCTTCACATATTACAGGGAAGAGTAAGTTGTAGATTTATTTCAGAAGAATCACTCCCCATGTTCTAAACACAGAGATTATACACAGACACTTTAGAATATACTTCTGAGCTGGGCCGGGTGGCACATAACTATAATCCCAGCCCTGGGGAGGCTGAGGCAGGAAGATCACTGTAAATTTGAGGCTAGCCTGGGTTACATAGTGAGTTCAAGGTCAGCATGAAATACATAGCAAGACCGTGTCTCCAACAACCAAAAAAACCACTTAGAATATAATTCTGAGAATTAATCCCCATCTATCCCATCCTACCATTGATATGCCTTTTCTCCAAGTTCCTTTGTATTTAGTGTTTCTGAAAATGTAAATTGTGTATATTTTTGAAGAAGTGTAGAGTACTCCAAAATCTGAAGTCTTCTTTAGTTTATAATTTGTATATGGCTGTGGCTGAAGGAACGAACCATGCAATAACTAAGGTACTGGTACATTTAACAATATTGCACTTTTGAAGAATACACTTAAGTAACAAAATCATATTCTTTATTTCAGAGCATGACGAGTGTGTCACAAACCAGCACAGTTGTGATGAAAATGCTTTATGCTTCAACACGGTGGGAGGACACAACTGTGTTTGCAAGCCTGGCTACACAGGGAACGGAACCACGTGCAAAGGTAAGACGCTCCAATGCCAGCTCCTGTCCCACTACGTAGGACGTACTCCCTCTCTCTATCCCTCAGTGGCACTGTCTGTATCCTGGGGCCGCCTCGCACCGTCACTGACAGTTGTAACACCCGGCTCACGCCAAACAGTTCTGCTCCTTTTCCCCTCTTGCTTAATGTCATCCACAGGGCTTTTCATATCTCTCCCGATAAAACCACATCTATAAGAACATTCTGGGCATTTTTGGCCAGCACAGCTCTATCCATGACATTTTAAACTTCACCATTTAATTCCATAACTCCAAGTTCTTTTGTTCCTTCTGCAACTCTTGATCTTCTTCATTGTTTTGAAACTTTTCTTCTATCGACTTTGCCCATACCCCAGCTTCAGACATGTCTGTTTGAACCCAGTCATGAATAAATGATGGCAGCTGTTTGTCTGCCAGCATCATCCACACATTTTTTGTACTGCTATCATCTACTATGAAATATCGCCATTTTGAGTCAGTCGAACAGTTTTTCTTCTGCACACTGTGTCATGAGCTGTTGGGTATTGCTGTAAAAGATTAATGAACCATGTGTACTGGGTTTCTACATGGCATAGTTGCTCATTGCAGTTGGCTTGTCAATGCCAGTGAATAATTCTTTTACATGTTCTACTTAGCTCAGGTTTTCATGACCATCAGGGGTATTTCAGTTATAGTTCTCCACCATCTGTTAAGCCATGTTTCCACCATGGTTCTCTTTCTTTTCATCAGATGAGGTAAAGGAATAGAAGTCTATTTTGGAAACTCTACCAGATCCCATAGATAATATTCATATTCCTTATTATGTCATATGATTTACGTACTTTAGGCATTTTAAACTGTAAATCATCCCACTCTTCAAGTATACTGATGCCATTTATCTTAGAGTTCACTGTAATCCAATTACTATGTTACTTTCTACAGGGTAGGTAGGAATGACCAAGGAACAATTAGTAATGCAATGGCTCACACGGTGTTCTACGGCTGTACACTGAAGTGAGATGCTTTTACAATCTAATGTGTTCGTCTTCAAGGAATAAGTCAAAGTTGTGCTGGGAGATTGTTAACCATACTTCTAAATTTCTAAAATCATGTATCTGATTTATTTTATCTGACTTATTCATGTATCTGAATTATTTTAGCATTTTGCAAGGATGGCTGTAGAAATGGAGGTGCCTGCATTGCTGCTAGTTTGTGTGCCTGCCCACAAGGCTTCACTGGGCCCAGCTGTGAAACGGGTAAGAATATCGTCTCATCTTGTAGCAAATGAATTTTATACCAATGCATAAAGTAATCCATGAGGAAAATAATGTTTCAAGTGGGCTCTCAAAGCATGGCGCTGTTAATAAGGGAGGGCTAGGAGGGAGGGAACAGGGTGTTTCTGTGATACATATTCACCGGCTGATTCCCCAAAGTCAGTCTGAGGAAGCTTGCAGCTATTACAACTAGGTGGATACAGAGCTTTTTCAAGAGGACGTGTAGGATAGCCCCAAATTTCATGATGATAATCCTTAGTCCCCATTTGGATCTCTTTTTTACTGAACTCTATGATAAAGTATAGAGTTCAAGCTTATGATCATCTCTGTTCCCAGGATATACTGCCATCTAAATCCATACTGAGAATTTCAGTAGTTTATATTGTTTCTTTAGAAAGCAAAGTTTTCTGTTCTCTAGTTCTCATCCAAATCCATTAGGAACTTATGCATTCTGATGGATACTCCTACTGGAAAATTTGAAATTATTTTTAAGATACTATAGAGTCTGAATACAGCTATAACCCCAAAATAACTTCTATGTCAAGTGAAAAACATACCTTAGGGACAGAAGAGAGTTTTGAGCATTAGGTCCTAATTAAAATTGTATCAGCAATAGTTTTGATTGCTGTTGTTTGAGTAGTTCCAGTAGCAAATGACCTTATCATCTGCTTATGCTCCCTGAGAGAAAGTTTCTGCCAGGAGTGATGGTTGTTATCATGCCACCCTGCTTTTCCTAAAGCCCAGTGTCATAGATGTAGTTCATGGGCTTCACCTGTTCTACCTGTGGTCATCTGGTTTAATATCTGGTTTAACAAAACACTGATCAGAATATGAGACTGAAAATGTTCTGCTCCGTTTGGGAGGTAAAGTCTTTACTGAACAGACAGTACCACCATGCAAAGAAAGACTCTTGCAGGTAGGCTGGCATCACTAGATCATCTCTCTTTATAATGTTTCTCAAGCTTCGGTGATTGACTTCCTGTCTGTAATACTAATACATAGTGGCCTTTTAATACTTGTTTGCTGTACTGAGGACTGAAGCTGAGACAGCCACACAGAGCTACATGCCCACCCTGTTTTCTCTTTTGAGGCAGTATCTTCCCAACTCACTAAGTTACCGAGGCTGGGCTTGAATTTTCAGTCCTACCCCTTCAGCCCCCGAGAATTCTGGGATTAGGCACATGTGTCATCCTGCTCAGCTTGTAAGACTCTTTTTCAAGGCATCCTTTCCTAAATTAAAAGTTGTCCACACTTGTTACACACCTGAATCACCTATAGAATTCATTAACCTATTAGACATACAGGTTTTTGTTAATTAATTGTCATATAATTTGCTTGATCAAAATCGTGCACCCCTAATACAGTGGCCGTCCAAGTTTGTATCGCAAACTGCACCACTATATCCACACTCATCAAGGTGCACTGCAGACGCCCTTGCATTCGCACTGTGGTGACCAGCTTTCCGGAACACAGTACCCTGTTCTATTTCTGGTACAAGATCTGGATACCGAAGTTGTGGCTTTTTAAGGGCTTTTTGAAAGTGTGAGGATAATGTTATGGAATTTTGGATAATGGCTATCTTGGAAAACCTAAGATGAACCTTAGCCTTGTCTAATTCTTCATATCATTCTTCCTCAAGGAAAACATCAAATGATGAGATCATGGAAATTTAGAATTTTAAAAAATTAGCCTTAGCAATATATTATTTACGATTGGAAGAAAAATAACCCACTGGAATAGTTGGCTCTCTCTGTATAATTATCCTTGAACTTTAAATCTGTATGAAGACAATCCCAACTGACCCTCACTAGTGCAGTAGCATCTTGGGAAGAGGAGAAGTAAGCTTAAAGTCTAGTTCCACTGGTTACATTTAATGTTTGCTTGGGCAAGTTACTGAAGTTCTCAGTGTCTTGTGCCCTCTGTTCATAACCTCGCTTCACAGCTCTCTTCCGAGGCAGCTACTAGCTCCACTGACCTGTAAAAATAGTGAGTTCACAGTGATTACCTTTCCCCCTAAACTCGGAGTGGGCAGCTGAAAACAAAGACCTTCCTACTCCCAAACTCAGGCTTTTTGCCTACTGTCTTCCACTCTACTGTGTTTGGAGACCTCAACTGTGATTACATCATCTCCTCCATGGCCTCTGCTCCGTCTCCTTCCACCCCCTACCAAAACCAGATTGTTCACTGTTATACTTTATTTCAATGAATAACAGTCTTTTCCACAAAGTTGTGAGGGCATTCCTCAGGAAATGGTCTCACGCTTGCACCCTGCCACGTCCCAGGGAAGTCCTCTTCATTACATCTTGTTATCTCTTCGCTGGGTTCCATTTCTTTCCCTCTAGCTGACCCTACAGTAGTTCAGAGGTCTCAGGTATGTCTGCCTCCTTCCCAATCCCTGCCGAATATCAGAACATGACTCTCACTGTATTACTCCATATAGGAACCAAAATGAAAGCTAAACAACAAAACTTCAGTGGCCTCCATTGCCCGCAGGATAAAGGCCGCTTAGTTTTTCTGCACTAGGGATCTAACCCAGGAGGGCTGTACTGCTGAGCTGGATTCCCAGCAGGTTTTTTTTTTTTTTTTTTTTTTTTTAATTTGAAACTGGGTCTTGCTGCATTGTTGAGGCTTTTCTTAAACCTGCAATCCTCTTGCTTCAGCCTCCCGAGTAGATGAGATCACAGACAGAACCAGCAAGGCTGCATTTTTAAACGCAGTAAGGCCCTTTTAGCTGTTCACTCACCCAGCTTCATCCTCTTGTCCTTCTCTCTCCTCACTTCATCCCCATCCCAACTTTGACCAGCTTGTGAGTTTAAGGTCCATCCTGTTCCCCTTTGTATCCCTAAGACCCAGTGTGAAACACCTCCTTAGTAGGTGTTCCATGAATACTTGATGAATAAATAAACATAGGTGGAAGCTATCAATTAAATGGTGATGAAAATGAGGTAGCAGTTTCCAATGTTTGCTGGACACTTTTTGAATGTTAGTTGAAAGACGCTTTCAGGAACGTCTGACCCTACATTCTTACATGGCAGGTGTTATGGTTTGTGTCCAGATTCCCCAGCCCCCAACCATGCAGTCCTAGGCGTTTTCGGAGGTGGATGAATCCGATGTGTGTGATGCTGGGGTTCACTGTGTGCTTACTAAGTCAGCCCACTGATTCATTTGGCACCACCCTAATCCCAGCAGTCTGGATAGACTATAAAAGGGGGAGAAAGATGCTGTGAAGGTCTCCTGTTGCCTGTGCTGTCTTCCACTGCTATGAACAGTTGCCCTCTGCCATGTGCCACTGTACTTTGGAGCCAGCTGATTATGAACTGAAACCTGTACCAACTGTGAGCTAAATAAATCTTTCCTCCCTTAACTTTGGGCATCCGGTGTTTTGTCTCAGCGGTGAGAGAAAAGTAACTAAGACAGCAGGCAATAAATGAAGGCACAGAGAGATGAAGTAACTTATATAAGATCCTTATCTGCAATCTAGAACTCATTCCTGGTATAGCATTTTTCTCTTCCCTATTTTCCCCTCTCCTCCCTTTTTTCTTATGCCCCACCGTCTGCCCAAGACTTCATCATACTCTGTCCTTCACCAGGTCTGTGCTTTTTGTGATCCTCGTACCTTCAACTGCAAAATAACCCTGGTTTTAAATACTGATGACTATGACAGGTGTTTCATCCCTAGATATGGAAAGCGTTAAGATTGTCAGGATTTGCAAGTGTAAAGATGGCCTTCTGGAATTAGATGGTGCCTGGTACTTAGTAAGGAGACTGATTTGTGGTCTCAGTGGCCATATGTTAAGCCCTCACAAATTTTGTTACTTCGCTGAGCACAAAGTAATAAAATTTACTCTTTTTGGATAAGGCAGATTGATGTACGTGACTTTTACCAAATCTTGTTACTTTAAGTGAGAAGGTCTCCCCAGAAGTTCATGCCCTCATTTATTTTATTCTGTTTCTGCATTGTGTGTGTCTCAGTAGAAATGGTTGAATTCATTTACTAACTTCATAAGAGAGCTATTTGTATGCTTTATGCTGAGTGAAATTCATTTTTTATGGACTTACTTTTTTAGTCACTGTACAAAACCGTCCACATGTACAACATAGCTTCATTTCTAATTAAACACCCTAATATTCCATCAGTGTTTAACTTGGATTTAGTGGGGTGATTATTTCTTGAATAACTCAATAAAAATACTAGAAGCCTATGTGCTGAGGTTTACTTAACAGCTCAATGGCTGCCATTCTGTATTTATTGCACAATTGCTAAACCTCAGCAAACATGTGTCTGATGACTTAATTAATATGCAAAACTGTCTTATTATACTAAAAGTAAATCTTTCAGTAATGATTTAATGCATAACACTAAAGATTTGACAGTTGCCTATAAACAACCACTGACTTAAATCAATCACAATATTCATAACTAGGAGAAATTTGGTACTGAATGGCAGAGCTGAAGAAATATATGCTGAAATGTGAAAGAATACCTCAGATGTTTTGGTGATAAATGGCTACTTCTTCCCCCGTGTGTAAAATAATGGCTTTTAGCTGTAGATCAAAACATGAGATGAGATTTTAATTATCTTTATTGAGTAGTTAAATGAACATAAATTTAAGTTGCATTTCTAAGTGTTTTTGTAGTGTTTTAATATATGTTAGCTTTAAAGCGTGAAGCGCATGGGAGTTTTACCTTATTTCAAAAGTAATTTCAGATGGATTGAATCTGATTAAAAAGTTTATATAATTATTGAATTGGTATGTTAGATATTATAGTGTAGGTAGTTAAAATCTTTTTTTATTTTTTTAGCAAAAAGTGTTTTCCTGGTAGAGTGTATAGCTAGCATTTATTATCATTGTCAAACTATTAAGTTTCCTGATATGGTTGAATTAATCCATTTCTCATCATCAAATATATGTGTGTATGTGTGTGTGTATATATATATATATATATATATAATTTCATGATCACTAAGGTTTTTAAGGTACATTTTTCAGACATGTACATCAATTTATATCATTTTACATAGGAAGATAAAAAATTTAGAAGAGAAAGTTCTCAAGACATTTTGATGTAGCATACCTTTGCTTGCCAAAATGACATTGAAATTCCATTTCCAAAACATGTATCTCCTTTTGTGATAGAACAAGAGAATGAGTGGAAAATTTGTCATGACTTTAAAAACCATGCTTTACCAACAGAAATTGTTTCTTCTGTAGCTAAACAAAGAGCATATGTAAGAATCATTATTAAGCTTCATTATAATAAAGAAAATTTGGGAAAAGGAAACTTTGTTTCTGGTGTATCACTGTCTATAAAAATCACTTTTCTGGATCTGATTTTCTCAAAGGAAGAAATTCAGAACAGGTCATTGGGTAGATTTTCTGACCTACCTTATGCAAGGCAGGATCTCAATTCCTACTTAACTGAAACCAATTAAATTCTAAAACTCAGGCACTAATGATAAAAGCAATTAAGTTATATTTGATGAATACATAGGTATTCATGAAATTAGTATGAATTAGGCATTTAGATTCTAATGATACTCTTCCTGTTATAGAAGTTAAAAAATATTTAAGGCAACAAAACCACTGTCACCAAAGTTTTTGGTCATACTTCAAATGTGAGTTAACTCGAGTACTTAGGACATATTTTCTGTTTAGGTTGTTTATCCTTCACCCATTTTAAACCAGATTTTAATTACTTAATGTTATGCCAAAATTTGTCTTCCTTGAGGCATTTAACATGGTGAAGAACATAAGAGTTGAAGTCAGAGAGAAATCAGCCTGAATCCTAGGCTCTGCTGCCACCAGTGGTGTGACCGTTTTCACGTTATTTCACTTTTTTGTGTCTCGATCTGCACATGTGTGAAGTGAAGGTGAGAGTAATGTCTACAACACTAGTTTGTCCTGGAGACTATATGAAAACACATAGCATCATGTCTAGGGTTTGGTAAACAATAAATGATTCTTCATAAGATTCAAACCTTTTTAGTTTACATATGTATTATGTACATATGTATATATTATGTATTTGAGGCTTTGGGGCATCTTTGCATTAGCTGAAGATATTCTGAGAGTAACAAGTGAAAGGATGCAGTAGCGGTGATTGAAACACGTTTCTAGTTTTCTTGAGTCATTCATACGCTAGCTTTAAGTATAATTTTCCTACACCTTAATAGCTTAAAATAGTTCATTCAAAATTTGTCTTCTTTACATTTACTTAAGATTGTTATAGTTCTATTGCAAATCTTTAAAAATTAATGTATTATGGAAATTGAAGTCTTGGCACTCTTTACAAAGTAGTTAAAAGTTTCCAGTGCTAAATCTCAAAGTCATTTTTCCAAGTCCCCCAGGTTAATTGGAAAAAATGCTATCCACTTTTTCCATGTATCAGTCATGTATAACAGATAGCAACTATGACAGGGAAATTTTTCAAACTTTTTTTATTTTAAGGACTACTTAATTAACATTGAAAATGAGGACACATCATGGACTTAATGTAAGGGGAAAAATAACTTTCAATCTGTTAGAGAGCATGTCTCCAAGGAAATAGGCCAAGTAGATTAATTTAATAACTTGGAATAGAACTTTGCACTAAAAAATGGATAATTTTTCAATGGGTCTCATTTTGTTTAACTCATATCATGCCTTTGAATTCCTAAAATTCATATCCTCTGGATTTCTTGAACCAAATCAAATAAAGTCATTTTGTGGTTTCTGTTTTATTTTGTGTAAAATAACCAAATATTTAATATGTGAACAAATAATGTATGCACATGGTGTAAAGTATAAAAAGACAAAAAGGGTCTAATGAGGAGTAAATCTTGTACTTCTTCCCCAACCACTGCATTTTCCCCTTAGCAATGTAACAGAGAAATCACATTTTCCTAAGCCTTCCTTGGTGTGGCTCAGATAGGAAAGCCAGTCTTCAAAAGGCTGGCTGCCATGCATAGAGTACAATTTTAATTTGTAAAAGTATGTGTTGCCAATGGAAGTACGCATCTTAGGGAAATGCTTTTTCTCTTTCGTTGGTTGTCTTCATACTTTGGCTGGGAATTTTCTATGATTGTTTAATCCATAAATTCTAAAATGATTCTTCTATTTATTACATTGATGAGCTGGTGAACATATCTTCATCAAATCTGTGAAGGAAAAGATAGAAGTGATATCCTGGTGAGACATTAAAAAGAGATAAAAACATGACCAGCTATCTAAGGACTTAGTTTTCGCTAACTCAAAATATATCCACCATGCAACTTTTTATTTATACTTAAATTGCTTGTGCTTCTTGCATCGCTCTCCTTGCTTATGTGTTTCTTTTCTTTCCTCTTGAAGGGTATACTTTAGTAATCGCTTGGCCTGGGTGTAGTAGTGGCAAATCCAGTCTTGACCTAGGAAGCGCTGTATGACACTAGGTTTGTTGGGCGTAGAATTGTAGGTTTTCTTTAAACACTATGAAAAAAGTATTCCATCACTTTGGGGAGCTCAGAGGTGTTTATTAAAAAGTCTGCATTCAGTTCAGTTGTAATTCATTTGGAGCTACGGAATTTTTTTCAAACTGATTTCCCCCTTTTCTTTAAGATCCCTTTGTCTTTTGGGTATATGACTTCAAAACACTGTTCTGAGTATGAATTCGATTTCATTTGTTTTGCTTCGGACTCCTTTAGATGATTAAATTGATGACTGCATTTGAGGAGCCAATTCTTTAACCAGTTTTGGAAAATATCTTTATCACATTCACCATGGCTTGTTGCCCCTCCTTTTCATTTTTTCCTTCTGGGATGTTTGGCCTTGGTACTGGGGATTGAACCCAGGGCCTTGAGCTACACTGACAGCTGTTTTCTTTAAAGGAGTCTCTGTAGATCACTGTGTAGGCTAGACTGGGCTCCAATTTATAATACTCCTGCCTCAGCCTGCCAAATTGCTAGAATTACGAGTGTAAACACTACCACACCTGGTTTTCTTCTGAACTTTTCTCTGGACACTTGCTCAGCTTTATCTTGTTTTATCTGTGTTTTCAGTGTGTGTTTTCCATGTCTTTCTCTGTCACTGCTGTGCCTCTTATAATTTTTTCATATTGGTCTCCAGTTTGTCTCCTTAACTTTGTCTAAATCTTTGTTCAACTTACTCATCGACTTTTAAAAATTTTAATTACTATATTTTTAATCTCTGGAAAATTTTCTTTTATAACCTTTTAGTTCTTTCTCCTTAGGTGGGATTGTTTTCTTATAATTTTTGGTTCCTTCTGTTATGTCTGTAATGATTTTAAACATTTTTATTGTATTACAATCTTTATGATATTTTTCTATTATTTGCCTTTTATTATATTTATGGATTCTTGCCTGTGACATAGTGTTTCATTTTATATTTTGTACTTTCATGTCTTACCTAATTGTGTTCATTAAATCTTTACCTGGGACAGTGGAAGACTTTTCTATCTACAGAAAATTTAAATTTTCTTCTGCAAGTATACCAGGAATATTACAAGCCATATTTTACATTAGTGTCTTTGCTGAGTCATGCGCCACATAGGTTGTATAAATTTTAACCCCAGAAATTTCATGAAAGCAATAAGTTTTTGTTCATTCAAGCTCGTTCAAAAATAGTGTCTCCTAATCTGCTGTACTGGTGGAGTGTGTGTGTGTGTGTGTGTGTGTGTGTGTGTGTGTTATTAGGTGTAGCCATTTAAGGACCCTGGTTTATGTCAGCATTGGACCTTCTGTAGGATGAAGCTCTCTCTGCTGCCAAACATGTGGAGTCACAAAACCCAAATCTGAGGTTCAGCTTCCTCTTGTGCCATGTAGAAATTTCAATATTTTAACAAGCTGAGTTGTGAATTTAATATTTTTGTCTTTAAGTCATGTGTGTACACATTGTCATGTTACACAAATACTAGTGCTGAAATTTAATAGAAAAATCACCCATTTTACATGTAAGTATGGTTTTATGGATATGCAGTAACTTCTGAGAGTGATGAACTTTGTTCATAAATGTACAGACTGAGGTGAACCTCATGGTGGCTCAATGAAAAAGGGGTTGGAATGTAGGTAGGAACAGAGTGACAAGAGCTTCATGGATTCTACTACGAACAGAGCTGGGGACACAGGACTATTTGTGACTCTTCCTTCACAACTTAATATTTTTTGGAGAACAGATTATATTCTAAGTACTTTTTTAGATTTAGACTAACCTGTGGTTTAGGAGGATTCATGTGGGTTTTCAGTCAAGTCAAAGAATATCAATCAAAGTTTTGAAAGTCGTAGATCAGACAGAAGAGCCAATATGACCCAAGACAGAATGAGGATTCCACTGTTCAAAGTACAAGACAATGAGAGCAGTAATGTTACGGCACTTAGCAAATATTTAAAAGTGACCCTAGTGAAATACTTTTGTGCCTTAAATAGGGCTGTACCTCTTCTCCCACCTTTATTTCTATATTCTTAATTCTGTTCTCTTCCATCTTTGGACCACACTTTGCGTCCTTTGCTCCTGTCCTTTGGCTTTTGTCTTTTCGTTAGCTGTCCTTCGTTCCTCCCAAACCCTTTATTCTACTCCTTCCCCTGGAGTGTGAGTTTCTTATAGAATAAAGGTAGGACCTACAATTTTGTGTTTTACATTGAGTTTAACATTATGCTTTGTAGATAATAATAAGTCCATGGATATTAGTGAGATGTAAATACAAGTATGAACCAAAAGTATACTGTACTACCTCTCAATGAAATTTCTTACTTAGTTTAAATTCATAGAAAGACAGTATATGAAACAATGTAATGCTCTCCCTGGATTCTGTAATATATGAATATTACACTTACTTTGGGCCAATACTTTTTAAAGAGTATTGGCAAATGGGAGAGTGCATGGGAAAACATTTTTTTTTCCTGGGAGATGAACACCCTGGTAGGGATAAAAAGGTAATTGAATAGACCCTTGATGTTTAATCAGAGAAAGAAAGAAAGAAGAAGATTGAAATGTCATTGTGAAAGCTATCCTTAAGTGCATGAAGAGACAAAGTAGTATGTGCATTTTGGATTCCATTATTCTATGTAGCTCTGGAGAGCAAAACTAGAAAGTTTAGTAGAAGGCTTCAGGTTAGAGTAGGAAGTTCACTACTGTTAAGAACCATACAAGATAGGAATGGACTAGTCTGTGTGTTCAAGCAGGGTTGAGAGGATAAATATTAGGGACTGTATTTAGGTAAGGTTCTCTACAGGGAGATAACCAATACAAAATATATATGGTTGTATGTATTTTATACATATTACACATTATATATGTATAAAAATACATATAATTATACCAAAGGATTTATTAGGCAAGCTTATGGGATCAGAGGGGAGAGAATCACAGTGGTTCTCCACAGGATGAAGGGCAGGAGAATCCAGAATGGCTCTCTGTGTGCTGGAGAGCCAGAGGATCCAGTGGAAGTCAAGAGGGGAAGCATTGGCAGCTCACTGTAGAGCCCCTAGTCTGACTGTGTGGGAAATGGCAGAAGAATCTACACAGGAAAGCTGAAGAAATGGGAGGCCAGAATGTAAAGATAATGGTGACGACTAGAACTCCTGCAAGTGGGAAGACATCAATTTAGATCCCTTCTCTTTCCCTCCATGATCGCACTTCCTGGTCAATGTCACCCACGTCCAGGTTGAGGTCTCTCCCCCATCAGTCTGCTGACGTACCTGGCAGGTATCCACAGGCTCACCTAAAATTTTATTTATCTGCTGGGTGGTTCCTACTCATATCTCAATTAGTGATCATAGGGACACTCAGGATTTCCACACTGGGACTACTGGATGACTGTGGTCTGTTGAGAGTGTCTAAACCTCTTCTCTTTATGCTTGTTCATGATAGCGGTTGCTTCAAACTGCATGTTGGAGGGTACTTACTATAACAGTAAAGAGGCAATATAAAATGCTAACTAAGAGTTAGGAGAGGTTTTGGGTGGGTCTGCAGGTCCAAATTAGGCCTTCTCACCGACTATGTATCATAATATTGTGAAATGGGAAGAAACTGTTCAAAAGGAAAGAGAAACTGAATGGGGGAAGGAGAAAAAAAGGAAGGAAAAAGATTTCCTTTTTGAAAAATGGACTGATAATAATGCCGTTTTGATTGTTAAGAAGACTGCATTAACCAAGAGAGATAAACAGAGCAGTGGCCCCCTAAACGTCAGCTGTTAGGGTACCCTTACCCATTAATCCCTGTACCTTCCATAGCAGTGATTATTAAGAGATGAAGAAGCTGAGTGCTTCACACTGGCTCTGTGCTGTAAAGCCAGCAAAGTGAGTAACTCAGGAATTGTGCCCACAGCTGTTGGATCACAGGAATATGTGCTCCTGCTCTGAGGTATGGCCTCCTGCTGAATGATACGATGATGAAGTGCGTTTGGAATGGCAGCAAACTTGGTGGGATATAGGCACCGAATTATCCACATTAAACTTTCATTAGGTTCCCGTGCATACATATCACAGTGTGACATGTGTGAAAATAAAATAAAATGCAGTTCTTCTATTTGGGGGCTTTCTACCTCCAACTGTCCATGTGCACAGGGAACATTTTATATAAATGACAGAGAGAGAACAGGCAGGCACAGAAACACCACTAATACCTTTTAAGTGACTCTTGACTCCCAGTCTCACCTGGTGTGATAACTTCATGAGAAATTGTTCTGAAGAAGCATGAATTCTGGAGCTGTAATACCAGCAGTTGTAATTTGCAGCGGAAGGACTCGGGACAAACTCCTACTGGTGAGACCTGGGAGGCTGGTGAGACCTGGGAGGCTGGTGAGGCCTGGGAGGCTGGTGAGACCTGGGAGGCTGGTGAGGCCTGGGAGGCTGGTGAGGCCTGGGAGGCTGGTGAGGCCTGGGAGGCTGGTGAAGCCTGGGAGGCTGGTGAGACCTGGGAGGCTGGTGAGGCCTGGGAGGCTGGTGAGGCCTAGGAGGCACGCAGTTGATTAAAGGTGAAAAACACACTCTCAAGTGATAGACAGCATTTCCATTGCCAGTTTTCTCAGTGTTCATGTCTAAATGTAATTATAAGGCTGAATAAGAATGGATGTGGTCCTGTAGTTTATTCGAAAGCCTTAAGAAAGCAAAGGAAAGGAACTGCTGGGCTTGCCTCTAGATGTGCCCTGCTAAAGCCTCACAGACTTGTGAGGTGGCTGGATCGTGGGTGTGTGATGCTGCATGATAGATGTGTTACTGGTTCAGTCCGTGCGTTGGTTCAGCGTGGCTGTGGATGACAGATTTGCTGAAGAGGGAACCCCCTACTCTGCATGTGGCTGGCGGCACCTACCAGGCTGTGGCCTGCATGGAGGATAAGAGAAGGAAGGCAGGCTTGCTGTTTGCTGCCCCCTTCTTCCTGCCTGCCACCCCGTGAGCACTTTCTCCTCTGTGATGGCCCCCACCAGGTCACCCTCACTTGGAGCCAGAGGAATGTGGACAGAAACTCCTATGAATGTGAGCTAAAATAAACCTTTCCTACTTTACCTTGTGGGGGTCAGATATTTAGTCTCATCAATGAGAAAGTAACTAAGATGGAAACTATCTGACAGTCTCAATTTTTTAAGATATAACACCCTTCTTTGTGTGTGTGTGTGTTTTTGAGACAGGGTCTTGCTATGCAGTTTAGGCTGGGTTGAGCTCACTTTGTAGCCCAGGCTGCTCTCAAACTTGCAATGACCCTCCTGCCTCAGCCTCCCGAGTGCTGGGATTACAGATGTGCACCACCATGCCTGGCTTCTTTCTTCTTCTTAAATGAAGTACTTCTGCAATTGCCTTGAGTAGAAAATAAGAATTACTTTGTCAATCAATTATTAATTCCTATCATTTTGTTTCAAGGTCATGTATCATTTCTGTTGTTTTTGTGTTGTTTTGATTTTGCCTTAATTGTTGTTTTGTTATTTTCTAAGTTTTAAAATAAAACAATAAAAAGAGAGTCTTGAGCTAACATTGTATAGACAAGATAACATGTATATATCTTCTACTCTGAATAACTACTAGGAAGACAACAGTACACAATGTATCAACTACTATAACTGTATTCATAATGTTTTGAAACTCTGTTTCATTGTTGTGTTTATCTTTTTTAAAAAAGGAAATAAAAATGGGTGGGGGAAAGGAAAAAAAGAAGGGAAACATACACACACACACACACACAGACACACACACACACTAAGATAATTGTACTAATTTCTAGTGGTTTATTGAAAGGACAGTTAATTTTAATTGTTTGACAATCTTACATTCTTACATCTGATAATCTGAGCAACTTTGTTGAAGATGACCATATGTAATATAACAACCATTGTTGATTTCCTATCATAGTATTTTGAAATTGTATATCATTTTTATTGTTTTTCTATTGTTTTGTTTTTGAAATATGCTCACCTGGTCATGTATTTATAAAATTTACAAAAATACTATATTTTGCTATTAAATTTTTGAGAGTTCCTCCCAGCCTCACTCCTACAAAGAGTTAATTCTAAGTGAATTGTTCACTGCCTTGAGGCCCTTCTTTCTCTCTGGACTTTCCCTCTTTTTTCTTGAGATGGCTCTCCTTTCTTTGTGGCTGTAGATTTTAAAGCTATAAAGACCCTGCCTATTGGTCTGTCTGTCTATAATCTATCGACTGTATCTCTATCTAGCCATCTCTTATCTACCATGCCCTAGGAGGAATGCGAGGAAACATCACCTTTCACACCCAAAGAAACCATGCAAACATTTTCCTAAGCCAAAATGCTATCATGACTGTCCTGTTATGCATTCTTATTTTCAGTACCTTTTCAAAGTACCTGATACCATATGCCAAAGTAAACTGGTCCTAATTACTTCACATTCATTAATTCATTTTAATCATAACAACAAGCTTCTCAAATGGCTATGGTTATTTTATGATCATTTAGAAAACTCATGTCTAATGGGGTAAAATAAGTTGCCCAGAGTTACATAGCAGACATACACTAGCCTCTTCACTTGCATGGTTAAACTTTACCTTCTCCCCGCCTCGCTACCTCTTCTCCACCTCACCATCCGGGTATCAGATACTCTGCTGTGAAACGCTCCTTGATTACTCGCCAGAAACATTCTTCCTTGTGCTCCACTCCTACCTTTGCATCAACACTTTTCTTCTTCACTGAAATTATCTTATGTTCTTACTAATTTGAAAGCACAGCAGCATTATCTTAAGCCTTTATGGAGCTTGACACAATGTTTCACTGGAATCAATCTAGTAATTTATGGAATGGATTTTATAGCTAAAACAAACTTGGGTTATATCTAGATAAAGAAAACAACTATTATGAAATTCATAAGCAGGCTACTTTAAAAACTTATGTGGAAAGAGTAAGCACTGTTGCCTTCAGCAGCATATACCCTATATGGCCTCCATCTCTTAAGTGATGAGAGGGGGCCACATTAGGGAAATGTATGCATGTGGCATTTACTCTGGGACTCAAAAGTGCAGCATGTCTTCTTTTCTAGTGGGTGATGTTGGCTCTACTAACCAAGAAACTGCTGTTGGAAGGAAGCTGGTTTTCTTATTTGACAGGGAAAGCAGCTATATGCCTAATTAATGACTTACAATAATAGCCCTCAACAGATTCTAAGAAATCTGCCTACTTACATATGTGCAAAAAAACAATAAATCAGCATGTCTAGATTGTACTGGGGTATGTGCATTACAAACTGTGACCCAGGAGATAGTAATGTGACTCAGGGAAGGAAGTAGGGGGTGGGAAGAAGGGATATTTTCTTGGCTAGAATAGGTACATGAACACAGTGAGGCTAAAATTGGACATCAACATTCAAGTAATGGAGCTAAGAATTTGATGGGAAAAAGTATAGTTTATAGAGGGTTGGAACAAGTAGGCAATTTCCGGCATAGAGTGGGTCTCTGCAGGGTTCCGTTAGGGGATTTAAAGACGTCCCAGTAAGGAACTTCCTCTCTTTGTTATTACAAACAAGGTCCCCAATACTATTTAAGAGCAACCTTAAAGGATATAATTTTAGCAAGCATTGCTTTAAAGTAATGTCTCTTTGTACTTACAAAGATTGCCTGGAGCAAACTTTTCATCCCGTTTGAATTATATAAGATAAGAGGAGTATTTTGCTGCCCAGCAGTTCTTTCTTTTTCCCCAGTACACTGACTAAGTAACTTTAAGGTTAGAACTCAGAAAGTTTTCGGAATGTGAGCAGTCCAGCATCACGATCAAAGTGTAAGCTTTGGAGGCAGGGTCCTGCGGTTCACCCTCTCCGCACCGCCATTGACTGGCTGTGTGGTACTGGGTGAGGGACTCCAGCTTCACTGTATTTTCTCCTCTGCGAAAAGGTTCTAAGAAAATTACCTCTACAGTGAACGTAAGTATTAAACGAGCTACCTCATGTGAGTGCTTCCTTATCATGGTTCCAGGAAAATATTAAGTACTAAATAATTTTTAAATAGGATTATTAGAATTAACTTAAGAAAGCAGAGACAGAGTTGGCTACATGTCACCAAGGGGTGGGTCTGGACTTATCTGGTAATGAGCACAGGTTCTGTTTGGGGTGAGGACACCCCTTTAGGACAAACAGTAGTGTGGGTTCTATGACATTGTGTTCATTCACTCACAGTGAATTGTATGCTTGAATATAGCTAAAATGGATATATATATATATATATATATATATAACACAATATAATATATACTATATTACAACATATATTATAATATAATTATATTACATATTGTTTATATATTCTATATTGTTTTCTGTAATATATAATATACAATATTATATATTGTACAATATATACAATATCACATTGTATTGTAATACTGTAATATATAATTATACTTATATATTATATATTGTAATATATAATTGTAACATAATTATATATTGTATATTATATATTATTACATATATTACTATATACATTACAATAAAAAGAAAGGCAACATATAAACATGGCTATCATCAGGCTTAGACCTGTCTCACATTCTTTCTTTGATTTTGCCTAATGAATGAAGCAAGTGGATATTTCAGATCTAACACTACTTTTATTGATGAGTGATGTGAGAGGGAAGATCCCCAAGGAAAAGCGTCTTCCACAATACCCACTTAGGGAGGGGACCTCACTTCGGTAGTCTGAGGAGGACCCTGGTACAGGGTTGGGAAGAGACTTTTCCTTCAGCAGAACCCCAGTCTTGGCAGTGAAGCATGGCTTTGGAGCTGCTCCTGATGTCCCAGAGAGAAGGCATAGGCTTGGGATTTGTAAGGCTAACCCAACCATGGTGCTTATCAGTAATAACCACATGTGCCTGCATGTATAACTTTCCAATCCATTTAAGTGAAACACTCCACACAGAGATTGAGAGTTTAAACCAATGCTTATAGCATCATAAAAATTGCTTATCATTTTTATCTAAAGGCTTCACCAAGTTAGCATCAAATTGGTTTACAAAAGCCAAGGAAATTTAGACCCAGGCAGGCAAGTTTTCCTCAAGCTTTCTTTCTACTCCTTAATGGATCATAAAAAGTCTAACTCTTTATTACATCAGAATTATTTAAGAATAAAATTTTCCATTTTCTCCCATGCTACTTGCAACATAAGAGTTAAACTATGACCTCAGTTCTTTTGATTCTGATTCTATAAATGATACCAACCCAGCATAGAGATGAAAATACAGCATCTCAAAGAATTGGCTTTGCCAATACATATAAAATCCTGCATGTGTTAGCAATTTAGTGATATGATATATATTAAATGGGTTTAAATGATTATTAAACTTATATTTAAGCTGCTATTGTCCATCAGTAATAACCATCATCGTTATTTTTGCTCTTGTTTCACTCTGATTAGGGATAACTATGTGTAAAACTTCATACTTAAAATATTTAATATCTCATTTAACAGTAGTGTTGGGTGAGAGATAGTTACTTACATTTTATGCAAAGTTATTAGGCTTTTAGGTATTTCCTGTACATGTACTGAGCACCGACTTTGTGTAGAGTGCTCCTCTAGCCACTGGAAAATATGTCAGGGAAATAGACCGAGCAGGAGTTTTGCCTTTGTCTCCTCAAAATAAAATCCTTACAACTTGATAATTTAGATGCTAGCATGCTGTAGAGTCAAATAAGGTAAAATTAGGCATTTCAGTATGTGTTATTGTGCTTAGCCAGGTAACCCTGTGGGGGGAAAATTACTATCCCTATTTTACTAGAGAAGAAATTGCCTTAAGACACTTTCAAAACAGGTTAATCATATGGAGTTTCTTATCATAGTTGTTTAGTAAATTCTATATAATTATTTTAAATGCCTTTACAGAAATGTGAGCATTAGTAGATAAATACTACTACTCTGTTGGAACAGAGCCCATGAAAATAATCCATTTTAAAAAGTTGAACAGCAACAGAGAAATGCTTACCTTCTTCAGAAGTTTTTGTATATGAGATATATATGTGTGTACACACACACACACACACACACACACACACACACACACATATAGCATCTGATATGACAACTGCATGTGTATCATCACTTTTCCAAGCCAACTGCCTCTCCCTACAGTCACAGGAACAGTGGTTTTCATATGCAGGTGACTTAGCTGCCAAAGAATATGCGGCAGTGTCTGGAGACGCCTTGGCGGTCATCATCGTGGCGGAGAGCTCGTGGTGCAGAGAGGCGAGGTGCGAGTGGCGCTGTTGATCACGCCCAGACCACCACAAGAGTTATTCAGTTCTAGTTTTGAGAACAAAGCAAACTCTTCTCCTCACAGTCCTCACAGTAGGAGTAGCTCCTATTGGCTGTCTCCGTGTATTTACCTCGTCCTGCGTTGCACGCAGCTACTTACTGTGCAAATGGGGCAGCGCACATGTCCTCCCATGACTTGCTGTTTTTACTCAGCACAGGTTAGAAGTATTTTAGTCAATACATTTAGTTTCATCTAATTTGTGAGAACTACCTAGCATTCTCTTAGATGTATAGATATGTTATAACTCAACCCTTATATTAATAGGTAGTTTTCAAGCTTTTACTATTTTAAATGCTTGCAATGAATATTATATAGTGCAAAAGTGAAACCATTTCTATAAGACCGTTTCCTAAAAGTGAAATGATCAAGTCAGACTGTATGAGCATTGGATGCTCCCCAGTCCTTCTGATAGGAAATATCCATGTTAATATTCCTACCAGCTATACATGACAGTGACAGGGATGTTTTCAACTTTGCAATTGTGTGTTAACAAAAAAGAGCTTAATATAAGCAAATAAAATTGATTTGGGGAATGTTTGGACAGTCAGGCACAAAAGCCTGTTAGGCTGTATCAAAAATCCTAACAGTGTTTACTGGAAAGTAGAATGTCATCATCATGGAAATCACCGTGCTCAGCAGGCAGTGAGACTGACAGGATGGACCCCCACCCAGGTGTGCCCACTGCCTGGAGAGTGTGACCAGAGAGCTAGTGGATCTGTGCCTTGTGCTTCACTGTGTCATCTGCCTTTGTCTAACTCCCCGGTAACTGTTACAGCCATGGTTCCCATTATTAATGACTTAGCTATTCAGTAAGGCAGAGGAAAAATAAACCTGAACAAAAAATTTCCCTTTGAGATTGTTAGAAAGAGAACTATAAAGAAATGAATTATAAGAATGAGATATTTTGCTTAGAAACAGAATTGATAAAACATGAATTTAAAAATTCTTTCTTCTAATTTTCCTAAAAAACAACAACAAACTTGTATCAACAACTCCCAGGTATTTAATGTATGAATGCTGCTTATTACAGAAAAAACTGGTTATAAACCAAAATGCAGTTGTTGATGAAAGAGTGTCCTGTAAGAAGAGATCTCAAATTTCATGATTGTTTCATCAACAAATGTTAAGGAAATCCCTAACATCTATATGGCATTTCTTGCACATTGCTCTGTTTTTGAGCATCTCTCCTTCAGCTAAGCCAGCCTGCTAGCATCCATGAATAGGTGCTGAGTTTATGGAGGTAGGAAAGTAAGAACCTTTCTCTTTATGGAGCTTATGTTTTTAGAAGAGAAATATACATTTAAAAGTTGATTATGTGATTACTTAACTACATTTGTGATCAGACTTGAAGGTGCTATTGAAGGATATAACAGGGTACCTGATCTCTGGTGTATTGGGAAAAGTATCCTTAAAGAAGTGACATTTGTCCTGACATGGGGGATACTGTCACTCTGTAATGTGTGCTAAGACACAATATCAATATCACAAGATAAAGCAGAAGAGGTTTAATTTGTCTTACAGTTTCAGGGAATTCAGTCCGTGGTCAGCTGGCTCCAAGGCAGAAATATCATACTGCAAGGGCATCACAGGCTTACTTCATGGTAGCTAGGAAGAAGAGCAAGAGAACAGTCTAAGAGAGAAAGTGGCGAGGGACAGATATTCTACCCAAGATCACACCTCCAGGACCCACGCAGACATACCCAGAAGGGCCCCACCAGTCTGCTAGGCATTTCTTAATGCAGTCAGGGTTGCTCATCACACACTTGTATCTTTGAATGCTTACAACATTTTCAATCACTTTTAGGGAGTAGTTCATGCTTCTAGTGTCATCTTTCTCTAGAATCAGCCTTCCCTATAGAATAAGAACTTCACAAAGGCCAGTAATAGAAGCTCAGTTCTTTGCCTTTTCACTAGTAATTAGCACAGTTCATGGCATAGTGAATGCCTGATAAGTAATTCATTTATTCATGTGTTTACTCATTCATCACTGCCCACACTATGCAGCTAGATGCCAAGATGTCATAGTGACACAGATGACAAGGTCACTGCCTATAACCCCCGATCTTCCTTGCTGACTTTGCTTTTTATTGAAGTTTTTGGAAGTACTACGGATTAAATCCAAGACCTTTTCATTGAGCTACATCCCCAGCCCCATTATTATTATTTTTAGAGAGACACGGTGTGATTAAATTATTAAATTGCTCAGATTAGGCTTAACCTTCCAGTTGTCCTGCCTCCGCCTCCCAGTGGCAAATTTCTACATGTGATTGTTGATATGCTTCCAACACTCTCTCCTTGACTCTTCCAGTATGCATGTGCATGACCCAACCCATAGCCCAACCTTTCAGTGTTTTTCCCTCACCCTCTTCATTCAGCCTCAGCTATGTACAGCTATGGTGATGACCTCGAGCTTGTCTTTACTTGCGTCACTGCACAAATCCTACTTCAAGTTTTCTCCTCTGAACACCATTTTCTGTCCTTCCATCTCCCACACTCTAGCATTTTTATTCTACTACTACTTGTTGAACTTCTTTGTGAATATTAATCCTTTTTCCCGCACACATTTCTAGTATGCAACCTGATTCTGTGGTTCATCAGTAATACCACTTGCCTGGTTCATCAATCTAAAGCCTCCTGTATGGATGCCTTTAACTCTCTTGCTGGTTCTCTGTGCATCCTATTCCCCAGCAACACATTAGCTCTTGTGAAATATAGTCCTTGGTCCCTCAGTTCAGTGGACCATGGCTGGATGAAAACAGTTTTTCTGACTAGCCACTCTTTAAATTCATACATACAGCCCTCCAAGGGGAATACAGAGCTACCATTCCTTAGAATGGTTTTCCCCCCTATTGTCCAAAATAATTACTTGGTACCCATTGATGTCTCATCAACCTTCTAACATCTGTCTCTACTGAACCCCTCATTTCCCAAACTGTGACTCTCACTTTTTGGAACCTAACTGAAAATGAGGAATTAACCTTAAAAATACTTGGAAAAAATTATAACATTTAATTTTTTCATATTTTTATCCACATCCCTGCTCAATAGTGCCTACTATAATGTTATTTAGTGTGGGCTTCATTTTTTGGTTAAATTTTAAAAATTCAAGCCATTTTCAGTTCTATGTACATGTTTTAAGCCTTAATTTGGTCTCTTTTCTTTGCTCACATTCAAACTTTTGGTGTATTTTTATAACTCTATCTTTAAATTGGGATCATATTCTCAATCATCTTTTTAACAGACTTTTGTTACCTTACTGTCTTCTCTCATAGAGAAAATGGCATCAAGCCTTTTAACAACTTTTCACTTCAAAAAGAACTTTGAATAATTCTGGAAGAGTATATCTTTTATTTTCACTCAGTCTTTACAAAGACAAGTATTAAAATGAGCCACTTAAGGGTTTCTACACATAACATTTTAAGCATTAAAATTTACCCTAAAACTAAGATTCATTTCTTCTTCAATACATGTGTTGACTGCCAGTGTTTAAGCAACCATAATGGGAAGGGTTTCAGATATTTAGCAGGATGTCTTACAGTAAGATCCTTAACACACACATAACTTCTTAGTTATGACTCAAATTATAAAGCCTTCACTGGTTCATTCTGCCAGTGTCTGTTTATCAAGTGGGCAGTGTAGACTGTAAAACAGAATTGCTTTTTTGCTTTTAAATTAAATTCTGTAAGATGGAAGATTTTTAACTACTTTTTCTCTAATTATATATGCATGGGTAGCTCTCCAATAGTGCCACACTGGTAAGTAAAAACTGAAGCCTTTTGTTTAGACTTTAGTCTAGAGCTAAAAAATGTTTACTTACTTACTGAGAGATGTGTAGCTGTGTACATGCAGAAATCACCTGAAGAAAAATGGAATCATTTATATAATTGAGTAAAGCAGAAGAAGATTGAAATGTAATTGTTCTATACAAATATTTACACTTAAAAACATTTGTCTCAAAATGATATTACTGTGTGAAGGTTTTACTTTATTCACTATATTGTATTCATATTCTCATCTGTACTGGTTTAAAAACATTGGGATTATTTGAAATTCCAACTCAAGTTCTTTCTTCTCAGGGCATTTGAAAAATACACTTTTGTTATATAGAAAGAGCTGAAATATAAGCATACACACAAAGCACCCCGAGGCACCCTTTTATTGATGTTTAGAATTTAAAGTCAATTTCAAGAAAATCAGAAAGCCCAAAGCCTTCTGATTTTTGTTTCATATATTAGTGTACAGATATATCTAGACAAGAATTTGTATTTTATAAGTTGGTGATGATTTCAAACAGTAAAGCTGGCTTAAGGATGTGAAGTGCTATGGTCAATTGTTTTTGATGTTATTTCTGGAGACTAAAATACACCAGCAGAATAAATTCATGCCTTGGGATCACTCTGGTATTAACAACTTGATGCTACAATGCTTACATTTTTTCTTTTTTAATTTTTTGACCAAGCATGCTTATATCTGGTAATATGAGGAACTAATTTGAAGACAACAATATGCAATATAACAACCATTCTTGAATTCCTATCATCTTGTTTAGTGAAATTCTATATCATTTCTAATTTTTTTTATTTTTTATTCTCTTTTAAAAGTTTTAAAAAATATTTTATGAGATTTTAAAAGTTATTTCTAGATTTAATTATATGTAATAATCCTATATTATTGCCCCAGTTGTTGAAAGTCGGGTGTGGTATAGTTTGTAATGGAGACAGTTGATGTGGTTGCTCTATCTTACACCCTTGAAATGAGGCAGTTTCTGTAGCAGGACAGAAGATTCTTGGTAGAACTCTTGATGCTGAGGAACAGGCCCCAATATGTGAGGAGAGGAGGGTAGGGCAAGTATCTGAAACCCACAGACTGGCTTCTGTTCTGCGTCTGTACCCTGAGAGTCCTTAGAACCATCTCTGTGGTATTTTATCTCACAGCCCACAGGTTCATGAAATGAGGCAAGAGGCTGATTGGTTTCCCTTCACTCCCGACTTGATCTTAATGGACATGATGCTCACCTTAACTTGCCATGGAATTTTGTAGAACTATTCTGTACTATGATGAACTCATGACAGATGATGTTATACATTTAAGGTTATGTCAAAATAGAAGTCTGTAATAACTATTTAATCATAACATGAGGTGGTGCAGAGTTCATTCAAATTTTTGAAGAGGCTTGTTTTCTCCACACACGCTGATAGAACATTTTATTTAAAAAAATTTTTACTAGTGCATATTTGGCACACTTAGTGATCACATTTATTATAGAGATTTGTACCTTTATGTCTTTTTTTTCCTATTTTCCTTCCTCCAACCCTTCTCAAAACCAGTGTATGTTTTTTGTTCCAAAAAGCCTTATGAATAGAACATGATATTGTATAATATATAATAATATAATAAAATGAGATAATATATTTTATAAAAATATATATAACCCTATAAAATAGTGTGTTTTACTGTAACTTAATGATTTCACAGATCTACAAAGCATATTATATTATTTGCCCCCTCAGAAAGCCCTGGAGATATGTGTAACAGGTGGGACCCATTTCAGAGATGAGGCAATGGAGGCTTGAAAGTATTAACAGATTTTTTTCTTGCCTCACACGATGGAAAATGGCAGAACCAGAAATTAAAGCTTTGTCTTCTAATACTAAATGGGCCTTAAAAAATAATCAACTTTGTGGTTTAATACAGTGTATGTTAGACTAAATAGTGTTAAAACTAACCTTGTATTTAGCAGGCATTCTTCAACTTTAAGAGACAGTATTAGATATTATATATTATATGGTAAGATATCTGGAAAGTTAGGATGTAAATTGTTGAGTTGGCTTCTTATAGGATCTATCATAATATGGTAGATCTCAATATTCAAAATCAGTCTATTTCATCTGTTCTTAAAGATCTCGATGGACAGAAATAAGGCCAGGGTGCTAAGTGGTGCCACTTGTTTCAGAACAAAATAATTGCCTTGGTGCAGCAGGCTGAGGTCCCAGGTAAATTCTTGTCCTTGCATTTGAAGAGATTCAGACTAATTTTTCAAAAGCTCTAATCTTTCCTGGAAGTAGCCCGGTGGTACACCTGGGAGAATAAATAGAGCTCATTCAATCTCCTGCCTTTTTAAACTAAAACGTGTCCACTTGGCTGCCCATATACTTGAATTAAAGTACTATGTTCTCTTCTGAATCAAAACAAAATAACAATTCAGGGAATATCCAGAAAATTCAAATTGGAAGGAACTTTGATCTAGCACTTGCCAAAAGCTGGCTTAAAATTCCTTATGTTTTAGAGAGTGACAGTGGAAAGGACATCACAGCTCGTACCTCCGGGGTTCCCTGCACCCCAAACCTGTGTTGAGTAAAGTAATAAACAAAAGAACACCTCTGCGAAACTCCTCAGAGCAAAAATTAAACGATGATTGAAACTGGGAGGGACAGAAGTAAACTTTTGAAGACTTTTTCTTGTTTCTTTGCAAAACAATAATAAAACATTGATTGTCACCTTAAGACATTTCTCCTATAAACACTCTTGGAATAGGAAACCAGGAAAAAAAAGTCCTTTTAAAAGCTGTATTCACCATTTTATTGGATGTTAAAAACTCTCCATCTCTCCCTTTTTTGCTTTATTTCTAGGAGGCTGTCTGGCCTACTGTACCCTCTCCTGGAGGTTTTTGTTAACTTAGAAAAAGCAGTTATAATCCCTCTGGGGAGTGTACAAGACAGAAGCTTTATTTAAATAAACACACACCTGTAATAGCTGAATCAAATTAAATCAGCTAGAAGTAGAACAGCCCTCACTGCAGTACTGCCATGGTGCTTCCAGAGCATGTTCTTATCATCTCAGCCTTCTCCTCAGGCCTTTTTCTGTCTTAATTTCTTTAAACTTCTCACAGAATTAAAACTTTCTATTGTTTTCTGCCAGTTACACCTGAAATATTCTGTGGTGTGATGGGGCTTGTTTCTAGTTAAACATATATTTGTTTCTACATATTTCAAATGAGATAGTACATTTTTAAATGTTTATAAAAGACCAGATGTGAGTCCTTCAAGAAAGTTAGTGAAAAAAAAATTAGTAAAATAGAAACTTAATTTAAAAATACTTGTAAAGTAGACATCTAGAGAAGACATTTAAGACCAGTATAAAACAGAATCAAAAGGAAACTCTGAATTCAAGTAAGAATTTGCTTCAGTAGATGCTTACCAAGACTTTCTATTTAGGGGACACTGTTTGGTACTATAGGTTACTCAAAGAGAAGTGCAACCCAGCTCTTATTTGTAGGGAATTTAAGTTCCAGTACAGGGAATTGGAAATACACATATTCCTAGAGCACACAGGGCTTCACAAATTTCAAAGAATGAAAATGAACTCCAGGTGGTGAGATCTATGCAGAATTTAAAACCTCATGTTAGATTTGCTTACACTCTGTGTTAAGGGTCCAGGGGAATGGGTTAATGTACAGAAACGTCATAAGCACAAGTGTGCTAGCTCAGTTGGAGCTGCTCTTAGGGCAGCAGGCTCTAGGAGTAAAGCCTAAGTGTCTACCCAGGAATTCGATGGTAATGGTGACAGGACTGGGGTCAACGATGCCGACCACGCACTCCATGATTCAACAGAAGCCTGCTGTTAGTTTAGGCACTGGGAAGGCATGGGGTTTAATGACGAGAATGACTCAATAGCTGATTTCAAGATTCTTATGTTTTCATGGGGAAAGAGACCTAGCCAAAACAGTCCACCAATAATTGACAAGCATGCTTCTGTAAAGTTCTCCGGAAGAGTCAGACCTGCTGTATCGCACAGCTACAAAAACTGCCATCCACATTGTGCCTGAGGGTGGTAGGGAGGGTGGTAGGAAGTGGGACGCGGTCTATCCTTGAGTCTGAAACAGGTTTTGCTGGGGCTGTAGGGTTCAACTGCGACCTAAAGGAGGAGCAAGCGAGGTGTAGCAGAAGGATTTTGAAGTCAGAGGCAGTGGCATGGACGAAGAGCCAACAATGGGGATGGCATGATGGGTTTAGAGGGTGGAAAGGAGGCTGCGTGTGCCGAGGATTTGGAGGAGGATGGAGGTCAACCTAGCAGGGCTCGTGTGTTACTAGTGTTTTGGTCTTTGGTCAACTCAACGTTTTACGTACGCAGGACTGGAGTTCCCCAGGGCTGCCTGTGTGCGGGTGAGGAGAGGTGACTGGGAGGGAGACAAAATGACAGTAAGAAGAGTTAGGAGGCCGACTCAAGGGGAGAGGTGGTGAGCACTGTGACGAAAGTGGGAGGAACTGAGATGTTCTGAGCTGCAGCTGCATGGCAGACACTACACTCACGATCTACCGCCTCTTAGGGGAGACGCCTGGAGACCCATCCGTACTGCGCTGTCAGCCCAAGTTCTGCTTTTCACTCTCCCTCCGGTCCCACTGCCTTCAGCAAGCAAGATGTGGTTCCGAGCAGATAGTAACCAAGATATTAGAGCCAACTGAACACCCGAAAGGAAAGACCATAAACCAAGAGCTCTTACCATGTGTCCTTGCAAGTTACTCTTGTACGCCTATGTGTCAGGTATAGGCAGATGTCAGCGCCTTGTGGAATGATACAGCAAGTCAGGAAATTCAGATGCTTCTAAGGCCCAGGGAAGCAAAGGTGCAAGTGTTTGTAGAATTACCTGCCTGCAGGTACCTATCCTAAAATGAATCCTCAAATTCCAATTATAGTATCTCTAGTTACTTAAAACTCTGACAGTCTAAGTAAGTTAATTATATGACTAATACTGATTAGTAATAATCCTAATGCCTAGTTGTACTAATTTATTTTGCTTAAATTATTTGTTCATTAAGCAAATATTTAATCACTACTGTGTGCAGTCATTATACCAGGCACGGAAGAGATGACAATGAGGAAAATAGATGAAAATTCCTCTCCACTGACACTGATGTTGCAAAGAGAATAGGTAGACCACAAATGAATGGGATATATGAGTAATATAAGTATGGTTAGATAAGCATTACATAGCAAGGCAGATGTGTCCTATAATTTTTACATGTATAGTTTGAATAATAAAGGAAGCTTCCAAAATGCTAACCCTGGAAAGATCTGAGGGCACAGTGTCTCCAGACTGAGCATTCTCTATTAAATCTCCTAGAAAACAGTCTATAGTGTTTATCTTAATCAGAAGGTAAAGCGGAGAAGACAGAGCCTCATGTAGAGATGTGTTTGGAGATAGTCTCACTGAGTCAATAACTTTATCATTTATAAGAAAAAGCTAAGTAAATATCTGGGGCAAGTGGAGGCTCAGAGGCAGAAGAAACATAATTGCCAAGTTTGTGGGGTGCTAGCATCTCTCAAATTAACTGGTGTTTTTCTTTGTGCTGATTTTACACATAAAAATTAAATTTGCGATGATATTTAACATAAATATCATTGTACACTGCTACAGTGTAAGATTTAGGTGTGGTTTCTACAAAATGATGTGGTCTCTCGTGTACAATTCAAATCTTTCTGCATTGTGATTAGTTCTCATGTTCATTATTTTGAAACACATTTCCTCAGGTTTATGAAGATCTCTCTTTCAAGGATTCCAGTTACCTTTACCTGAGTTATGTTTGCCAGTCTTCCAGATGTATTAGCTTCATTCTAGTTACTATGTTCACGGTGACTAGCGCAGGCCTCCCTTCTAAGTTGTGAACTTTAGGAGAACATATTCCATTATCTGTTGTTTCTACTTTGATTCAGTAAAGATGATCATCAGTTTTGGTCATCAGTTTTCTGTCTTTTTAAGCTCCTACTCATTCCCATTTTTTATGTCTCATATTTGAATCTTTTATTATTTAATGAATATATTTCTGTTAAGCACTTGCAGGGTATTTTCTTCAGTTTGGAGTTACACTGCTTCCTTCCAGGATGGGTATGTTCTGTCTGCTGTGCTAAGTGTTTGATTGTTGTGCATAGTTTTTGTTTGTTGCTGTTATTGTTTTGTATTACTTCCATTGCATTTCCTCATATTTTACACACAGTTGAGAAGTTTAGTTTAGACTCTCCATTTGACCTCCCTTTACCTCCTCTGAGAATTATTTCTTGTATTGAGGATTTTGTTCCAAACGTAATTTTCTCTGATTTGAGGATCTGCGAGGCTAAGGGGATAACTAAGGGAGAGTCATGCAATATTGGAATTACGCTTACAACTCTAGGGTTTCATTAAATGTTCAGGGTGAGAGCTCAGTCCACAGCTGGAGAAAAGTCTTCTTGCAGGTTCATGCTCTGGGTTTTTGCATCACTCTTGGCTGTGCACTTCCGCTGCTCTTCGGTGTCAGCCTGGTGTGCACAGCTCTTATTTCACGTTTTTCTCTGGGTGGTGTCTCCATCATTCTCTAGTTGGTGGAGAACAGCCATTATTTTTCTTTGAGCAGATCTGAGAATGCTATTGAAAACTTTCAGAATTTGGTTTATCTGCACCATACTGGAAATGGAGTAGAAAGAGGAATTTGGCCGTGTCATGTGTGTGCTGTTGGCTGCAGAAACTTTGGTTTCTTTTACCAACTATTACATCATGTTCAGCTAGCTGCTGGTAGTGATTTCAGGTGCTTTTGCTGGAATCTGTGCTTTCCATTCTATCAACTAAGCTGTAATCTCCTATTACCCTTATAATATTCTAGCTTTTTCATGTACAACGAAATACATTTTATAGAAATATGGTAAAGTGAGTGAATATTAAAGCTTTTCCTACTACATTTTTAATTTGCCAAGCTATATGTTGATATTCAAGGAAACTCAAAGCTATTTTAATCAAAAATAACAAATATTTAATCATTTGGCTATAAAATATTATGTATAAATAAAAATGATGGGCTGAAGTTCTTGAAGAGGAGGAAAATAAGAAATGACCTTGATAACCCATTCAGAATTATTTTTTTGAGAAATGTACCATTTTACTAGTGATATAATGAATCATACCATTTCCTTATGGTCTCACTTGTCCTCTCATTTTCCTTCCTTCCTTTTTTCTTTCTTTCTTCTTTCTTTCTTTCTTTCTTTCTTTACTTCTTCCTTCATTCCTTCCTTCCTCAAATGAGTAGACATTTATAATCTATATACTGAGTATGAAATATTAGTAAGATTCCTACTAAAGTGGAAAATTGAGAAGCAGTTTTAGACCCAAATCAAAACAAATAGTATTCTATAATCAAATCTGAGGGGCAGTTTACTTACCTTCTAGCCCGTGGATCCCAAGAGGGGATCCCGTGGTTACAGGTGCGGACTTCTCATCCTGTGTGTATGAAGTTGAAGTGCCTCACATCTCATTTCATTATTTCAGGAAAGATATTCAGCAGATATAGAGGTGTCAGCATCATGCACTAAATTAATTCATTCATCTGATAAATGTGTATGGAATGTGTCCCGTGTGGCAGGAATTCTTCCAAGAGAGAAGGTACTCAGATGAGTAAGATGACAGTGCTGTCCACCTTTTGTATAGACTGAAGGATAAGCCTGAGAAAATAAACAGTTACCTCATTGGGATCTTAGTAAGCATTCTCAAATTTGAACCATTTACTATTTCAACTCCAGCGTTGTGCGCACATTGCATATCTGAGCTCTGAGACAGTGTATTAGTGCAGGCCAATTACTGACTTGTGCTTCAGTTGTGTGTTCTGGCTGATAGGCCCGTTCACACTGCTAAGCCCCAACGGCACCACTGTGCATAAAAATGTACAAGGAGGGGGAAATGAATAGGTGAGAGTAAGGACTGCCCCGTTTGCTCCTTCACCATGTAAAGAGAGGAGGTGGTGGCAAGGGCTATTTAAAGACTGGCCTCCATGGTGGATTTTCCTGAGCTTCTCACATGGCTTTTGTTCAAACAACTATTTTCAAAACCCTTCTTTGTATGATTCCACCTGGCATCTCCCTTAATGTATAAATCTTTACTGTGCTTTGAGCCTATTAATGAAGCGCAATAAGGGTTGTTCTGACCTGGATTTCTTAGGGAAGAACTCCAATAGAATTGTCAATGCAGTGTCCACGAGTGGCTTGAAATATTAGCTGTCTTTACAAGGCAGAAAAGCAGGACTATACTACAGCATTTTGCTGAATTCTGTTTGGGTATAATGCATTTTTGTTTGGCTCTTCAGACCACATGCACTTGCATTCACTATTGACACTCTATTCACGGTAATAATTTTGCCCAAATCTGAGGTATGGACAGTGAAGTTTAAGCATCAAGGACAAATTGACAAGGAGATTAATAAAAGATCAGTGTATGTTTAAAAGATAATACCCATATAAGCCAGAAATCAGCATATAACTCCTTGAGCCAGCACTCAAACTTATAATTGTATTTAACAATTAGTACAATTTTTTATTTTAAATTTTAGTAGACATTGCTATATTCATGGCAGTGATGATAACCAGAAAATACTTCACATGTAACATTTAAAACAAAAAGTTGAAGCATACACTCTCCAATTCATCATGCCTAATTAAGCTACTGAATTATCTGCTATGATTGTTATAAATGCCATCTCGTTTGATGGCATTGGCCTCATAATAGGAGACTGTCACAGTCCCAGTTGTCTGTGGGTCTGTGATTGATCAATTTTTGACAACAAAGAAATGTTAACAGGGCTTCATGGTAAAGTAGTCACTGGAAAAATCCGTTTCACAATATGTCACCTAATAGTGGGACACCAACACCACCATCCATGATATAGCATGATTAAATTTCTCTTTGCTCACCTTTACTGGAGCCTATGGGTGTGTGCAGAAATCAGTGGGGGATCAGGAGCCTGGAAAATTACATACTTGAAGAATTAATGAACTATAATTCCGTATTACGTTCTCAATCACATCGTGCTTCCTTTTCATTAATGGAAGTAAATTGGTTTTCCATAGACAGGGTACTTTAAAAAAATGCAATCACGCTTTTGCTTAGATTAAAAAAACTCTCACCTGTTTTGTAAATGGGTTTGTTCTATCATGAAACATGTCAGTAGGAAATTTATAGAGAAGAACTTATCTGCTGTGTTAACTCAACCTGTTGAAGTGCCTTAAAAACAGCCTTTAAATCCCTGGGCAGAAATTATTTTTGAGTTAGACAGTGCTCTCTAATAAAGTGGTAATCAGAGTCTTCTCTGAATAGAACGAATATGGTCTCATAAAAATTTCCGCAGCTCAAAATGTGGTTAATTTTTGACGTTTAAATATCTCAGTGAGTTTTTCAGTTGGCTCAAATTATTCCTGGAATCCAAAACCTAAAAGCCTTTGCATGTAGGGTTTGTGCTTT
>PVLD010004356.1:55000-126658 GCA_004027595.1 Dinomys branickii
TTTGCAGATGATGAAACTGAATTAGCAAAATAAGCTGATTTGCCCTAAGTCAGAGACTTCAAATGGCCAATGCTGAGGTTCGAATACAAAGCCTAACTGCAGATACCTGCAATAGATGTCAAATTATCATAGTCCCTGCCGGTTTTGCTTTTGTTTGTTTGTGTAGCAAATATCCACTGGGGAGGATGCCCCAAAAGTTATGAACTTTGGGATTAGCATCTTGTTTTCTTTTCCTAATTAATGTCATCCATTCCTAATAACAAGCAGTGCAGGCTGCTACTTTTCCCTAGTGTTATTTTCTCTTGATTAGTGATGTCTGTGAGTGCTAATTATCTATTGATTCTTAAGGTTCTTCCATTTGAATTTTCATTTTCTTAAGGGCAAAATTTACAGTGAACCTCTGAAATATGTATCTTCTCTCTAAAAATAATTCTGTGTGCTAAAAATCTAAGAAATATCTTTGACTTCTAATCACTTGCACACTACATGAAATCAACCATCAAGTTGTATAATTTTACCCCGTATCTTTTGAGTCTATCCAGGAAGTCTTTCCCAGTCTCCATCCTGTCCCTGCCATCTCTCACCTGAACCCTTGGCAGGACCTCCTGAGTGTTCTCACTGCCTCTGCAGTCCTTCCTTTCAAATCTGTTACCCGAACCAGTACTGGAGTGTTTCTTCAAGAATGGAAATCAGAGCAATCTCTGTCCTGCTGCTTTCAACTTCTGATCATCTAGGAGGTCAGTTATAAACTAAATCCTGTTATCACTTACCACTCCAACTTCACCACTTCCTGTCCCTTCCTCACGAGAGTGCTCCTTTCAGGAAGAATTATAACAACTTGTAATTGGAATTTGTTTGATATGCTTGCCAGCATGTTCAACACTCTCTTTGTATTCTCATATCTAAACCTTACAGTCCAATGAACCAGATATAAAGTTCTGTTTTACAAATAAGACAGCAGAAGCCTAGTGGCATTTAGATATAGTTTGCCCAAATGTCATCCTACTGGCAAGTTTTAAGGCAGGTATTGGAACCGAGGCAGTCTGAGTTTAGAACTCTCTCCAGACTGGGTTGTGAGGTTCCGGTCCCTATGTCTATATATTTGTTCTTTTTTCTGTTTAAAAGTACCCTTCCCACCACAGAGCTTCCTAGCAAATTTGTGTTCATTTCACAAAACACCGTTTATTTTGATAACTATTTTACACAAGAGTTAAACTTCAAGGCTAACGGCACATGGACTTTATTGAATTCTAAGATGCACACATTTCACATTTTAACATGCCAAATCAGAATGTCTTACAATCCATGGTGTATAAATTAGCAAAGTTGGATTAAAATGTGGCAGCTGTTAGAGTTGAGCATCGAGTTTTGACATTAAATCTCTTGAAAATTAACACAAAAACACAGAAGGGACATCTTACAGATCCGAGGATGCACGTTCTGAGGGACACATCCAAGAGCAAACATCCCTGGCTCCTCAGGGTAGTGGCCTTCCAACTTTAAGGTACCCACATCATCAGTGGAGGATGGGAAAATACAGCTTATGAGACCCTGCTTCCTAAGATTTGGGTTCAGGGAAGAGATGAAAAATCTTCATTTTTATCAAGCATCCCTAGAATTTTGATTTAGGTAACCCACGTTTTTACACCCACCACCTTCATGATTGCAAAGCCATTGGCAGTATTTAATACATAAAATGGTGCTTCAGAATGGATATGGATTGCTAAAAGGGGTAAAGCCAATAGCACGCTCATTCTACAGCAAATGCATTGGAGAGACATTTACTGGCTGTCTTTCAGTAACATCTGATGAGAAAAAGGGAGGGTATAATCTGAAAACATGTTGCAACATAGGTTTAGGAAAACCAAAGTATCACAGCCTAAATGTACCACTTGTATCTCAAATAGATGAAATGGATTATTAACAAGTTCTGTGTCCTTCAAATAGATCTCACAGAATTCTATACACATGCATCTCACATTGTATGTATTTTGTTAGAAGCTAAAAAAAAAAAAAATGTGAGTCCAATAGGCACAGTGTTTGTGTCCTGAAAGCCTCGTCCAGTGCCCTGCACGTGGAAGGTTCCCCAGTGTGCTTTGAGAAACGTAGTTTCTCAGTAAAATCTTACACTTCTTGAGGACACAGTAAATAATGAGAACTGAAATAATCAGCATTGAGGACTGTTCAAATATTTCTGTAAATTAGCTCTTGCTTTGATAATAACAATTATAAGTCATAGTCAACATTTCTCTTCCATATTGTTTTCCTTAATAAAGAATTTCATAAACATAGTTTGTAGCCCTGTTACCAAAAAATACACATTAGCTTGTTACTACTTTCTTCTGAAGGTGCAATTAACTCAAATATATGAATAGCAATTCCCTGCTGATTCGAATTTGTTTGTAGCTCACTAACTTCAGAGACAAATTTTAGTTAGAATAGTTAAGACAACTATTATATCCTTTCTTATTAAAATGATACAGCTGTATGACTGTGAAAAGGAAAATTTTGCAACATATGTTAACATAAAACAGTTTATTAAGTCATGAAAATGTGTCATTATCTCAATTATGTAATTTTCTTGAATGGTTTTCCTACTAGTGCACATCAATGTGGTATATTCTTGAGCCACAGTAAATTTATTAAAATAACTTTACTGTAATCAGGGTAGGAAGTTTTCACCCAAAAGTAGACCTAGCATTCTAGGGACCAGAATCAAGCTGGCAGTTCTCTACATTTTATAATATCTGTGACACTAACTTTTTCTTTTTTTCTAATCTGTCAAATGACTTAGTTCATCAAAAAATAGAAAAGGCCATTTCAACTAGGAGGTATCAATGAACTGACAGCTCTGTATTTTCAATGAGGATTAATATTTATAATGATAGCCTCGGGGCACAGTAAGATTCTTCCAAGCCAATAGAGAAAGATTGAGCTATGTTCAACACAGTTTTAGTAGCTAATAGGTTCTCTTGTCTTGTAATTATTCGGCAATGTACACTTAAACGCTACATGCGATGTTCTGTTTAATTAGGCTCACTCTTCCTCTGTGCAGGCTCATCCTTTCTCAAAACAATACGGATGAATTATGACTTGCTAGGATTAACATAAACACACATTTTGACATAGTTTGTCTTTTTTAAAGGTGTGGTTTCTGCTTTAAATTTAGGATTTTTCTGGAAACGGAGGCTGGATAAAAATAAACCCACCTATAATTTCCATCTTTTTTTGAAGGTAGTGTTTTTTTTAGCTTGAGTATTATTTTATCTTGAACATTAGAGAACAAAACAATTTGTTTCATGGACTTTTTCATGCAGCTAGAAATAGTACAATGGAATTGAAACTCAGTAAGTTAACCATTTTGTATTTTGTCAGTACATTTTTGGGGTTACCAGGAATCAAACTCAGGACTTTGCACTTGCTGGGCAGGAACTTGTGCCTCTGAGCTATAGCCTTAACCCCCATTTTGGATTTTGAATTATTAATCTTCCCCTTTTTACTGGTTACATTTCCTCAACCTATAAATATTTAGAAGTTTTACAACCTTAAAAGAGTCCTTCTGTTCTTGCTTTTGTTTTCCACTCAAAGTATCTGTCTCTTTTCCTTAATGGTTGAGTATTTAAAATTAAATTTGTATTTACTATTTCTATTTCTTTTTTGCCTTCCATCACTTTTCAACTTCTTTGAGTTCATACTCTTCTTGCTCCCATCTGTGTAACTAACTGTACCCAGTGTCCTCGCTTCTTTTTGTTTGGGCCAGTGTGACGCTGTTGGGAATTTTCTCTTTGTTTAAGTACTTTTTTCCTTTTACTGCTCAAAATGTTCCCGCTCAGTTCCTCACGTCTTGTCATTCCTGTTTCCTAGTCTTCACTCTTCTTCCGAGTGCTCTCCTCTAGCAGTTCCGTCCTTTCATCCATGTCCACGGCTTCATTTACATCTGAATGTTTCAAACTATTCAGATCTGTACTTTGTTTCCAAACTTTGCTGAGCCCCAGCCCTGAGATTTAGTGACCAATTACGCATCTCTGCTAAATGTCTCATAAGCACGCATAGCCTAACATGGTTCAAAGGGGTCTTACACAGTTCTCTCACCTTTGTCTCAGCACGCAGTTAGCGGCCAAGCCTTGTGGTTGCTACCTGCTCAGAACCTTCTGTCAGTCCTCTCCGCAACAAGGATGACCATCTCCACATTTTGGCCCCACTGATCTTCCTGTCTGTACTTTAGCTGTCTTCCCACCGTGTTCCTTTGTAATCCAACGCCAAGCCATGTTACTGCCCTTCTCTAACTTTCATTGGTAAACAGCTTTCTAGAGGCTGAATCCAGACAAAGGACATTCATGTTTGTTTCCCATTTAGCTGTATTGTTTTGACAGTTAATGAGAGTAGTGTTCTCTCTGTGGTGTACCTGATTAGCATTTAGTAAAGAACTTGTGATCAGAATGGAGCAAGGCAAAACCAGAAAGTGATACGCTCCCCAGAGAAGAGGCTAGGAGCTCTGAATCAGTGTTGGGACCACTGCGTTCTCCAGGACAATGAATAACATCCATGGAGCTCATTATCTGCATTTTACCATGCTTAGCAAGCTCAGAGAGCTGCAAGAGACAGCCCTGTACTCCTGAGCTTCTTTGTCTCCACATTGTTTTCAGGATAATATCTAAGATCCCAGCAAACAGCTCCCAGCAAAAGTCTAGCCCCAGCCTAGATATTCAGCCCTCTCTTCTATCGCTTCCCTCCACATAAATATGAACCTGCGTCCAGTTAGCTTTCCATCACTGTACCCAAATACATGTGAGAAACAAAAGGAAGAAAAGGTTACTGTGGCTCACTTCCATAAATTTCAGCCCATAGCTGCCTGGCCTTGTAGTTTTGGGTCTGTGGCAGCATGGTACACTATGGAAAGAATGGGAGTTCACTCCATGATAGCCAGGAAGCCAGGAGGTGAAGGACAAGCAGACACCCCAGCATCACCTTTGATGACGCACTCCTAGTCATCCCCTTCCTTCTGCTAGATCACACCCTAAAGACCCCTCCTTCTTCCGGTGGTACCACACTCACAACCGTGCCTTTAACACATGGGCCTTTTGGGGACATTCCATATGCAAATTATTTCCTGTCATACTAAATCACACACTCATCTTTGATCATTGTCATCCTCCATATTTGGGCAAAGACTGTCTTTTTTTATCAGCTTGTCTGTCCAGTTAGCTTAGAAAGCATTTGCCCTGCATGGCCATTCTGATAGAGTGTATGCCTCTCTTATGACCTGTTATGCTTTGTGCCTGGATGTCCCCCCAAAGCCTCATGCAGTCATGGTGGGGGAGCATGCTTTTCAGTGGCAGCTGAATCTGGAGTTTGCGATTGATTCATTGTCTAGTGCTGGGATTACGGGGGTGAGTGCTGCACCCCCTGTAGGACAGGCAGCCTGCATTCACTGTAAGGGGCAGAGTTTCTCTTGCTCTCCTCTCCTTTTTGCTCTTGTTGCTTTTGCTGTCTTCCACCACCATGAACTGTTGCCTATATGCCATGCCATGTTGCCTTGGAGCTGGCTGGTTATGGACTGAAATTTCCACAAACTGTGCACTACATAAACCTTTTCTCCTTTAACATTGATTGTCAGGTATTTCATGTCAGCAATGAGAGAAAAGTAACCATCACATGACTTTTCCAAATTTATTGCTAGTGTCTTGTTGACTAATTTAACTGCTGAAGAGATGTATTTCCGTTGCATCAGTGTCTTTACCAAAGCCCTTAGATCCATTAGAACAGACTCCAGGTTTTCAGAAGAGTTCCCAAAGTCTGTTTCTTAAAGTAGAGGAATCCCCTCAGTTGAATTCCCACTTCTTTTGCTTCTTCGATTTCAGTCTTTTATCTGGTTTCTCCCTCTACTACTAGCCCACTGGGGGTGGTGACCTGCTAAGACTTTCTGCGGGGTGCAGAGCACAGACTCACTTCATCTCTACCTCCTGCTTGTAAATCTCACGAACTCCAGAGCAAGCTGTACCCATTGTGTAGTCACAGATCCTCCAGGTGAGCCCCTGTTTTCCTGGAATGGGGAACCCATAGCACCCAATCCTGTTGTTGAATACCATCAACAACACCCAACGCGATGTTTGGGATTTATTGATTGGTCTCCACAATGTTTGCTGGATCTGATCATAGAAACCCTGAGGTAAGTTGCAGGGACTTTTATCACCCCTTCACACCAGCTGTGCTGGCATAGAATCTCGAAACTGAAGACTGTGCCCCTCCCTCTTTTATTGTGGAGATAAAAGAAGATCAAGAATTTATTTTGGTAGCTTATCAATACTGAAGATTGGTGTTTTTTAACTGCTGTCTTGGAAGAGGGGATCTAGAGGCCGCATGTACCTTGGGTATGTGTGTACTTACGCCCAAGAGACCTAACAGCTTAAACCCTAGGTCCCCCGTGCCCGGTGCCTAGACATCCCTTCTCTAATCAGTTCCCCACTGGTAAAATAAGGGAAGCAGGCTTTGAAAGATAAATAGTATGTTATCCATCCCCAGGCAGAGTCGCTGCTGGGCTTGTCTCCTGCTTAGATGGCCCACTTAGAAACTCAGTCATGTTGAATCACACGGAGGGGAGCCCATAAAGCCTTCCGGTTGGGGGGTTGAGTTCGCATTTCTTAGACTCTTGCTCTGCTGTCCTCTGCAACTTCTAGTAAAGTCAGCCTGAGATTTACCGTGGTTTCAAAGGTGATTATGATTTAGTTTTGGATTCTAATGTCCACTCTTCACTTACGGGACTGAGCAGCTGATTCTGTTTGCAGCAGAGAGTCTTTGAAATAGATGATGGCGTCACTGGGGAACTGGGCTAATGAGTGTGAGGAAGGACCAAAAAGCTTGTTTTATGTCTTTTCTCAATTGTTGTCAGTAACACAAGGGATCAAAGACTCGAGGGTAATAGTCCCATCTATAGAAACTCGAGTTCAAAGGGAATTGGAGGTGGGAGACACACACCAGAATGACTCTGAAGCAAGTCAGTTATGTTTAGACGTGTGTGATGAACCAGTAAGTGTGATACGTGCTCTGAGGGTAAGTGAATTCCACCAAAGATGGAAAAGCTCCACTTCCCACACCTAGGTTCTGAAGAAGGTAAGCAGTCCACTACCCACTCTCCTGCCTCCTGAGCCCCAACCAGCTCTGACTTGGCTGCCACAGACTACATGAAGTTTTCTTTATTTTAGCACCGTCTGGGAAGAATGACCCCAAGACCGACCCACTGAGTCCAATTATCCTTCAGAGTTGTAGCATTCCTTTGCATTTCCTCCATTCTGAGAAGAGGGCTGCACAGCCTCTGTTCCTGAACCTGTGTTGTTATAAGACTTCTCTTTTTCAGTGTGTGGCTACAGTGATGTCCCCCAGTTAAGTAATTTCCTGTCTTAATACTGGAGTCCCTAAGTTCATAAAGTCTCACTTCACACCAGTGCCACCTCTACTTCCCTTTAGATTCTCTACTCAAAGGTTGATGTGGGGTCCTTTACAAAGGATTGTTGGTTAACTTGAGTACTCAGAAGTTGTTACATTGGTGACAGTTATGCACTGGTAAATAATTTAAAACAATTTCTGAGAAATGGGGTTGATTACGTGCCTTGAGCTGAGAATACATGCTGATTTTTATTGTATATATGTTGGTAGCATTATTGATGTAAATTTGACCTATAATAAACCACATATATTTTAAGTATAAAATTTGATATTTTTATATATGTTCTGTATCTAAAAAAGCATCATCACAATAAAAAATTTTCATGTTCCTTTATAGGTTCTCACTCTAATTTGCTTTTTCTGCCCTAAGAAGCCACCAATTTACCCTCTGTCCCTACATTACTGAGTATTCCCTAAAATTTACTTAAATAATCATACAGTATATACTGGATTTTTCCTGTTTTATATTTGACTTGTTCCCACTATGGTCTTTTGATTTTTATTGTTGCCAGGTATCCGGGCTGGTTAAGAAGCCCTGTGCAGGGCAGGTGTGGCTCCGTTCGTGGATCTGCCCCTTGAGAATAAGATGGCATCCATTCAAAAGACTCAAATATCCAAGTCTTCTAAAATTTCTATAAGCAGAATGTTACATTAGTTTCTAGCTAAGGTTTGGGATCAGTCCAGAAGCTTACCTGCGATAATGTATAGTTTCCTACACATAGCACATGCTAGGTACGATCTGAAGTCTTAGGCTTTGTACCTCACTCATGTTAGAGATCAGTCAAGCAAAAAGTATTTTGTACCTCACTATATCACATTTGGGTAAAAGTAGTGTGGATAAATCAGCTAATATACTTAAGTGTAACATTCCCCGGGGAGGAACGTGTGTGTGTGTGTGTGTGTGTGTGTGTGTGTGCGCGCGCACGTGCACATGTGCACACATGCACCAAATACTGTATACATGAAAATCAGTACTCTTTAGTGGAGAGCACTTAAACTGTATTTTTTGCATTGTCCAATCCATTGTTCTTTGCAGTCTTCCTCTATGATTTACTCTCTAAAATAAGTTTCTCATCAGCACTCAGAGTACATAGCTCATGGTATTCTTTTTTTTATTCATGGCATTATGGAATTGCAGAAATAGTCATTTTAGTGGTTTTTTTGAGTTCATTAGTTACGGAAATGATTGTTTTAGTGCTTCTTGGGGTTTTTACTTTGAGGATAAGGAAGAATAATTTATATATTTACTGAGGTAGAAGTTCTTGGAAGTGTTTAACAGGGCTTCTTGGACGTGGCTATGAAATCAAAAGGCGATCTAAAACCAGCAGACATATTCTCTTAGCTGTCCACCTTCTTTGATGCCAAAGGTTATTTGAGTTCATGAATCAACCTGGAAGAGAGAGGTGAAGACACTCACAGGAAGTACTCACCTTTAATCGAACCTCCTTGGCCCAATGGAATGGGGAGATAAATGGAGTAGATAACAGAAGCTGACCAAATAAAAGCTCAGAAATGAGATTCCCAAACTATAGGTCAGGTTTTATGGCTCAATTGAGATTCTTGGTCTATGGCAAAATAAAATTTAAAAGTCACAGCAATAACTTTGAGAGGGGATGGGGAGGAGTACTGTTAATGTGGAAACTTGGGGATGATTTTTTTCAAAATATAAACACATGCGTCTTTCTTCTGTCTTCATTTTTTTTACACAGTCTTAATGTCGTGTACTAAAAAATCATTCGATGGATATCTTGTCTGTGGAGAATCCTACAGAACATCAAAGAGCTGGTAGTATTAACAGTAACTGTTGGTGTAAATTCTCCCCCCCAAAACCAGCAATCACGGGGAAAAAGCAAGAATCACAGGCAAATTTTTGAATAATTAGCTTCATGACATGGGACCTGTGAAATTTAATAAGTACAGTTAATCTGAGTGCAGATAATATTTGGGATAATTAATCAGAAAAAAGTAATTATTTCGAATTATTTCAAAGGAGAGGAAGAAGGGCCTTGGGAGAGAAAAAGGCCGCTGATACATGAGATAGAAGGAAATCAGCAGGCAGCACACATGTCAATATGCCAAGTTATATTCCGCCTATACAGCTCTGTCTCTCTTAGTACCCTAGGGGCTTCTCGGAATCAAGACCCCTTATCTGTTCTCTCACATGTCCCCCAAAGCTAATAAACACCGACTTCTCAGTCATATTTGTTGCATGGGTGATTTAATGTAGAGAGGAACACACATAACTTGTATATACTGCATATGCTCCTAGAAAAATAGTGTCCATGTTCAAGAGAGAAAAAATCAGAAAGAAGGGTCCACCATAAATGATACTTGGATGTGTCACAGCGTAGCTGAGTATGATAAATGATTTATCACCATAAATGATACTTGGATTCCTCATACATTCTAAGCATGAAAAGTGGGTGTGAGATAGTTTAAATATATAGAACAATGAGTTAGCTAAGAGAATAGGAGAATATTTAGCCACTTAATTGAGATAAGATAGATACATAAAATCTGTGCACATTTAAGTGTGCATCTTGCTGAGTCTGTGGTTCTGTGTGCACCTGCGAAATCACACCACCATCCAGGCTGTAAGCATGTCCATCACTCCCCCGTTTCTTCCTCCCCTTTCATCATTTTCATTTGTGTTTGTTTTTGGCAAGGGCACCTAACATAAGTGGGTCAGTCAGACTCCCTCCACTCTGACAAAACACAGGGTAAACCAGCTTCAAGAAGGAGAAGCTTATTCCAGCTCACAGTTCCACAGGGTTCAGTCTGTGACTGGGGGGCCACATTTTGGGCCTGTGGGGAGGCAGAGCATGTTGGCACTGGAAAAGGGTGGCAAAGGAGGCTGCATAACTGGAGGCAGCCAGGATGCCCAAGGGAGAAAGAATGAGGGGCAGGGTGCCATACACTCTTCGAGGCACACCCCGCTGCCCTGCTGTCTTCAGGCAGGCCCCACCTCGTAAGGGTTCCACCACTGCAGACAAGTGCCATCATGGTGAATGGCTGCTGGGGCCATGTCGGATCTAAGTCGTAAGGGTAAGATCCACCCTCTTAGCAATTTCAAGTACAGAATCATTAGCAACAGACACCACACTACATACAGATCCCCAGAACTTATTTTTCTTGCAGAACCTAAACATTGTACCATTTATTTATTTATTTATTTATTTATTTTGGTCCCAGGAATCAAACGCAGGAGCTTGCGCTTGCCAGGAGGGTGCTTGTGCCCCTGAGCTACATCCCCGGTCCGACTTTGTGCCTTGAATCGTCCTCCTCCTATCCCCTCCTCCTAGCCCTGGACAACCGCCATTCTGCTCTGCCACTGTGAATTTGCCTACTTTAGATCCTGGAAGTGAGGTCATAAAATGTTTATGTCTCTCTGTCTGCCTCCTTTCACTAAAAAACACCTTTCCAATCCATCTGTTTGTCACACATGATGAGATTTCCATGTTTAAGACTCCGTAGGACTCCACTGTATACATGGGTGCCCTCGTTTCTTTCTCCGTTTGTCCAGTGGTGGACATTTTGGTGTTTCATTATGTGGCTATGGGAATAGTGCCACAGTGAACATGCAGTGCAGAAATCTCTCCGTCACTTTAGCGGTACAGCCAGAAGTGGGATTGATGGGTCACATTATCTCTGTCTTTAATTTTGGGGGGGACCACCATACTATTTTCCATGATCTATTTACCAATACATGTTTTCATTTACCAACATGTATCTCTTGTTTATTTTTAATGATTAATGCCCATCCTAACAAGTATATAAGGTATTATCTAATTGTAGTGGTTTTCATTTGCATTTTGCTGGCAGTTAGTGACACTAAGCTCCTGGAATGAAATCTGGTAACAATAGGGTTAACTCATTTATAGAGGCAGAGTCCTCATGACCCAAGTAGCTGTTAAAGGTCGCACCCCTCAACATGGTTGTACTGGGGAGTACAGTTTCACCACATGAGCTACGGGGGCACAGTCCAACCTCAGGAGGAGTATTAGCAGCCATAACAAACAGTCAAAATACATTATGACTTAAATATAACAGCAGTTTATTTCTTATATATCTATCTAAAGTGTTTCTGATTGAGTCAAACTTTGGAGACTCCAGCCCTTAATGTCTGCACTTCCTCTGTTTCTCTGACCTTGTCAGCTGTATCCAGCTAGCAGAAGGGGAATAAAGCGGGAGGAAGCAGCGCGCCCGCTTCTGGAACCCTGGCCATGCATGTGTCACAGTGTAGCTGAGTCCCACGAAGAAGAGATAAATTCCTGTGAACCTTTACCAAGCAATCTCTGTCCCAGCTAGTGCACTATAACTATTTCTATTCTTTCTAGGTACTTCGGTATTTTATGAGCAGGTACTATGACTCTATTTTCTTCAGTGTAAGCAGAAATCAAATATGTGAGTATAAAACTATGCAGTGAGGTAGAATTCATCATTACTTTTCCTGTGTACCCAGTAGATATCACTTTTTGGTTAGTGAATTTCTTCTCTAGGCACAACAGACTGCAGTGGAAAAGTTTAGAGGCCATCTCCATGATTGGGCATAATGGGCCCTTGGACTCAAACAGAGGTTATCTAACAGATTTTCTACTATGCAATCAACTTCTCTGAGAAGTTCAAAGTGGAGAGTGCTTAATTTTATAGCTTTGCGTTGTAGCTATATTTATGAATTATATTTGAAATGTTTCAGTTAAATGATGGGGCAAATTTAAGGTAGACAATTTATATTTAAAATCTCAGATTTAAATCTCAAGGAAGTTAATATAACCTTGCAAGAAAGGGTTGCTTAAATAAAAACAATACATCAGTTATCAGTGTACATTATATTCTCTGATATATACAACCACTAAAAATGGAGGAGTAGCATAATCTTTCTGGCTTGCCCTTCTTGATTTTCAAGTCCAAAGTTCCTTTCATTTTGTGCTAGTCATTGTTTGCCAAAATGTAAAGACCAATTACAGAATCATTTCCTCCAAAGAAATACAAATGCCTCTATCTATTCTATATTACTGGCTTTCGATTGCACTGAAAACTCCATGTATAAATCCAGATGCATTCATTCATGATCCTGTCTTATTTGTTGGGAGTGAATTTGTCAGAGTTCAGCAAATGTTTATTGCAGCCTACAGTGTACCAAGACGTGCAGGGAGGAGAGTCCACCCACGTGTGGGGAGCAGGGCCTGGAAGGCCAGGGCAGTTCTGAGAGCACCGCGTCTGTGACAGACACACAGAGCAGGAAGAGAGAAGGTGACTTTCTCCCTGAGACACTCATTTATGTAAAGGGTCCGTATGAGCTGCTCTTCTCGTTCACTCTAATTTTATTTTTATTCTCATTCACTCTAATTCTATTCATTAGACGTGAATTCTAACGTCTTTGATGTAAATCTTTTCAAATTATAAAAGTAATGTATATTTAATTTCATAGCATTTATAAAATGAAGAAAAATATACAAAATAAGAATCATCTGAAATGTTATGGATTAGAGATAAAAGTGCTATCTTATTCATGAATAAGATCCTTATTTACATACTGGAATAATATTTTATTTGTAACTTTGATTGTACTTTTTACATATTTATCAGAAGCATTTTCTGTCATTAGGGATTTTCAAAAGCATAATTTTGAGAAAGTGTATAATATTCCCTTTTATGCATGTCTCATAATTTATTTAATCTTTCCTTCATCACTGTACATTTAGAACATTTCCTTTGCCTCCGCAGCTGACTATCGAGTCAGTGGAGATAAAAGTAGACTTCCAAATGCTTTCTATAGCTGACTCATTCTCAGAGGCTAGAAGAAGGACAGACTTCTCACCGTGCCTCTACAGTTAGTCATAGTTAAACTCTGCCTGCTAGCATGAGCAGGACACGTTCCTGGGAATCAGGTTCTGCCACAGAAAACTGCAAGGAGCTCACGGCAGCTTTGTTCATATAGAGATCACTTGCCTTTTGGTCGCTCCATGCCACTTATATTACAGTGAAGACCTAAGAAAAGGAAAGTACATTTGTGCATAAATGATGATGTAAAGGAAACTAGATGCAGAAAATAGATAAATTACGTAGGAGTTAGTAGCCAAATATCAGTTATGTTCCTGCTCCCATTCCTTTTACTACATCAAAAGTCACCAAAAAATGTGATCTAGATGATTCTTTTATTCGTTTAAAGATGCATTATCCAACTGCAGAGTAGGCCGAGTCTGTAAGATCAACCTTTCACCTGGCATCTGGGATTGCTTTAGTTGTGAAAGTGGGTTGTACAACTGATCTGACTGATCATGAAGAAATAGGTTGTTAAAATGAACACAAAATATAATTAGTCTGGAAAACTTTTGATTAAGTGACCTCATATTGACAGGACAAGACAGTGGCCATCAGTCTCTGTGGGTAAGAGGTTCTAGAGATCCATTAAAGAATCCCCATCCTCAAAAATCCTATAGGCCATTTCACCTAATTGTAATTGGGAGGAATTATTGGTTTATTCAATTGCTTTCTTTTAGGCATTTTTTAAAATTCAATTATCTATGTGAGAGAGATGTGATGTTTCCTTACATGCTGAGAAGCCTGCATCAAGTTAATGGGTGTTTGAGCAGAGATGCAAGTGGCTGTTACATTAAAATGGTCTGAAATCAGACAGCCTGCCAGGCACACAATACTTGCTCAGGGCCTGGTGCATCAGCATGTTTCATGGTTAGGACCCGCTCAAACGCTCTGGTCGACAACTCTTATTCAGACATATAGAAACTGTAGTGTTGCATTTCTTTGTCTATTGGCATCTGTGAGCCCATTTCACTCAACACAGCATTTCTTGTGATATAGGTTTGTCAGGTAGTTTGCAAATAAATACAGAATAGCTATTTTGGCTGTCATCTTCCTGGCATGTCATTGAAAGCTCATTTTCTTGAGTAACAGTAAGTGAGCACATCCAACGCATACAGCCTTTTGCAGTGCTGTATTAATAATTAGAAATCTTGCATTGTATTATTACACAAAACACTCTAGCCCTCTTATTCCTACTGGATAGTTTGAGAAAATCAGCTTCTTTCTTCTGAAAATAACCTTAAAGTGGATCAAGTAGACAGTCTAATCCTTGCTATTAGGAAGCAGCTCTGGGAAGCACAGGAATTAAAGCTTTTCTGTTTTTACCTTGATTAAGAGCTGTCTACTTATTATTTTTTCAACTAGCAGCAGATGCTTCACATTCATGTTCTCTTAGGGCCCTAAAATTCACATCATCGCATGCTAAAAAAACAACCTTCTTAAAAGCTGGTACTTGATCCCTATGTAAGCAATAAGAAAGTTTCTGAAGTAATTGCCAGCATTTATGAATAAAGCTGGAAGTTTCTACTCAGACATGTTTTATCGCAGTGGCTTGGCTTTCATTGAAACTTTACTGATCAGTTTCAGAGTGAGGTAATGTCTTTTTTTCTAAATTCATATATTTGCTCATCTCTAGATCTCATGATATCTACCTTATATCTGAGTTATAAAAGTATGAACTTTAGGGTGTATTCTGATAGTGTATATCACATATTTTAGATGATAGACATTTGATACGTATGTATTAAATAGATGCAAAGAAGTATTCTAAGTATATAATTCCAAGTGTTATAAAATGTGTATAAGGTGCAAAAAATTTTAAAGTCTTAAGAAGTTTCCAGAATTCCCTTTGTTCAGTATATTGCTGTATATCTCAAAGAATTTTACTACCATGTTAAACCAGAAGTATCTATTCTTATATGTATCTATGTTAAACCAGAAGTATTTATTCATATGTATAATGATATTGCTACAAATGCACACACACATAGGACAGAGAGTGAGAGACTGCGGAGAAAGATTGGAAATGGCCATTCTGCTCATTAGATCTCTGACTGTCCTGCTGCCTGTTCTTTGATACTCTTCTCCCCTAAGTTCTCATGGTAGACCTGTGATCTCCCCATCTCTCTACTAATGATCCTTCCTCTTCCGCTTCCATGCCCTTTGTGTTTCCCAAGGGATGTCTTTGTTTCTTCTTGCCTCATATTGCAGTTTGGGGTTTTGCAAGGGGAAAAATACAATATAGGACACATTCTATAAGACTATTTATAACAGTCACCCAAAGAATCATATACAAAAAGAGTGCAGGAAATCCATCCACACACTAAAAACCAAAGAATGCAGCCAAGGGCCTGATGCCACAGTAATGTCCTGCTTGAGTATAGCTGAAGACCTACAGCCCATAACAATGCCTCTCATGAGTCCATCTAGAGGCCTAACACCCATGACAATGTCTCATACAGGTCTGTTTCACGGATCTGTGCTGGGAAGGACCACAGGTCATTGGCAGAAGCTAGAAAGTCTGTGCCAGCAGGATAAAGAATCTGTGCTAGCAGGCTGAAGGACATGAACTGGAAGTGACACTCAAAGTAAGAACCATAGCTCCCCTGAAAAGTACCACAGCCATCCTCAGTGAGAGTGAGGTCCTGAGCTCCTCCAATGATGAGGATAGCCAGGTTCCCATCAGAAAAGCCAATGTGACAAGCTTGTCCAGGAGACTGAGCAGTGCACCATCTTCCCATAGCCCAGGAAATGATGCTCAAAGTGAAGACCAGAGCTCTCCAAAAGTGAACCGAAACCTTTCTCAGTGACAATGAGGTACCGAGCTGCTCCTCCTCTGACAGGGATAGCCAAGGTCATCAGTAAGCCAGCAGGACAAACTCTTCCAGGAAAATGAACAGCTCTCTACAGCTTCCCAGCAGTTTCTAAACTTCTTATGCTGCTGGCGACAATCCTCAGGTGGGCCTCCTGCACCCCACACCACACTGACTTAGTTCAGTTGGGGTTACAAACTGACCACCAGTTACCAGTCTACCACACCTCCCTATCATCTCAACCCTAGTAGTTTCACCCAGCGAAGTAGTTTTAGCAGCGCATCAGTTCTGATTAGGTTACCTTTAGCTCTCCACTCCTGACATCTTTCTTCTAGAGCTTGTTTCTCATTTTATCATCAGCATTTTAGTTCTCACTGTTGGCTGAATGATGATCCTATAATACTGAGCGTTTCTTCTGAATTTTCTTGCTTCTGAAGCTTTTTTAAAAATGTTCTTATTTGTCTTAAAGAAGAGACACATGACTAAAGGTTATCAAATAACATGGAAGCTCTCAGACTGAAGCAGTAGGCCCCTCATTCATGGCCTGCTCCCTTCACAGCAGCCTTTCTTAAAAGGAGACCCTCAGCTCAGTTCAAAACTGGGAGACAACCCAAGGAACTATTTTCTTACCTCTGAAGATGGCCTATGACTGGCTCAGTTCTTCAGTTCATTACTTATACAAGATGCCTCGGGCGTTAGGGCTTAGTTCCTCCTGAATCCCATTAGACAAGCTGTAGGAGAAGCCACCTTGAATTCTTTTCATACATTCCTGCTGTGCTCTGATTAATTAGTCAGTTTTAAACATCAGCAGTAGATGGTTGGCTATGATAGAGGGTGATTCTGACCGCTTTGCTCTCAGCCCTGCGTGTTCCCTTCATGCTAATAGAGTTACTGCACCAGTTTTGTTCCTCTTTGCTTACCTTGTAAGTCTCCAGCTCTTTCTGAATTCGTTTCTAATTTTACCAACTGCAGAGTTTTCCTCTTTTTATCCCCTAGCGTGTAAGGTAAAGGTGCTGATTCTGCTCCTGCTCCTACCCCGACTTCTGCCTCCTGCCTTTCCCTACCTTCCATCTGTCCCGTTCATCTTCCCACTTCCCTTACATCATTTTTACATTACCAAGGCTGACATTTAAGTTCTGTTCAGTAACTATAAATAAATGTCCCATGTACTAACTGGGGATCACATCTACAATCCAAAAGTCCATAGTGTATACATCAGTATGACCAGCTACATATTAAGCACTAGAGAGACAAGTACGGCATTTTTATCTTTAAAATATTTTGTTGTTCGTGAAGTTTCTAATTGACAGCCATTTTTATTTTACTCTTTGTTATTTTTTTAAAATCAGTTCTCCATCATAGCTTCCACTGTGCAGAATCTTCTGTGTTAGACTGCTGTGCATGCCCACTTCAAGTAGTCAGGAAGAAGCAAGCACTTTAAGTATCACAGGAATGAGAAGTTTTATTCAGAAGTTAGATTTTGCCATGGGGAGGAGCTAGGGGAAATTAGACCTTACTTTGGGAGAAGCTAGGAGAGTAAAGGGCTTTAAGGTTCCACCCAGACTGTTCGCAAAGCAGTAACCAGTCAGTGCAGACTTAAGCACTGATGGAGAAGCCAGAGTTCACGAGAACCCCTAACACTGTTCATAAAGGTGTCCCGAGAATAATGGTATGGGCCCTGTCTCTCTGATGGGTCTCAGAAATTTCTCTCACTGTTTTAACCCTTACACAAGTCTACTCAAAAGGAGATTTAACTAGGGGGACAGTTTCTGGGAAATGTAGTATGTAGACTAAGAACTAGACAGTTGTTATGAACAACAACTTTTTCCCAAGGTACTTCCCTCTTAAAATTCTGCATGAATGGGAGATAGGATCTCAGCAGAGGTGCAGCACAATCCGTCATACATTTGAAGAGGCTCATCCGGCTGCTGTAGGTCCAGAATGCACTGTAGGAGCTAAAAATGGAGCGAAGGAAATTAATTAGGATTTTATAGTAGCTCAGAAAAATGAGAATTCCATGGGTTAGAATGGCAAGTGTTAAGACGGCTAGATGCGATTATTAGACTCTGGATATATTTAGAAGACACTGCCTGTAGAAATGCTGATGAATTTGATAAGGGATGTAAAACAGAGAAATTAAGAGTTAATCTAGCCATTTTTACTTGGATCACTGGATAGTGTTGCAATTTTCTGAAGTGGGTAACTTTAGTATGAGAAATTTGTATCCAAATGGAAATAGTGAGAAATTGAATATTCATGTCTAGACTGGTGTAGAGAGATCTGGGATGAAAATGTAAATGACATAGTATTTGGAGCTGTTACCACAAAGAGCCACAAGCTGAGGAGACGAACAAGAAAAGGAAGGAAGGAAGGAAGGAAGGAAGGAAGGAAGGAAGGACAGAGGGATAAGAGGGGAGGGGAGGAGAGAGGAGGGGAGGGCAGGGGAGGGAAGGGAAGGGAAGGGAAGGGAAGGGAAGGGAAGGGAAGGGAAGGGAAGGGAAGGGAAGGGAAGGGATTTCTCAATGAGAGAAAGAGAAGGGAAAGAATTCACTGTACCACAGTTCTGGACTCTGAAAGAGCAAAATGAAGGCGTCAATGGAACCATAATTCCTGGAGGCCTAGGAAAGACCCCTTCCTTCCTTCAACTTCAGGTAGCCCTGGTGTTGCGTGTCTTGTGACTGCAATAGCTTCCACGTCTGCTTTTATCTCCTGATGGCTTTTTCAGCATATCTCTCTGTGTCCTCTTTTATTTTTCCTAAAATGTATTATTTTTAAATTCACAGATAAATTGCATATGTTTATTATACATACCATAATGTTTTGGAATTATATATATATATATATATATATACACACATACATATTAGGATGGTGAAATCTAGCTAATTCACATGCATTACTTCACATTGTTACTATTTTGTGGTAAAAACATTTAATATTTCCTCTCTTAACCCTTTTCAAGAATAAAATATATTGTAATTAACTGTAATCACAAAGCTGTATAATAGAACTCTTGAAAGTGTTCCTATTTAGCTTTAATTTGGTATCCTTGGTGAACATCTCACCCACCCTTTCACTCTCCAGCAACCCCACCCTCTGCTATTGCACTCTATCACTACACTATCGACCACAAGTGAGATCTTCAAGTACAGGTCAAGCATCCTTAATCCAAAAGTCCCAAATATGAAACTTTTTGAACACTATCATGATGCCTCAAATGGTACATTTCACCAACCCTGATCTCATATGATGGGTCACAATCAAAATGCAGGTTCCTAAAATTACTAAAATGTTACATAAAATGACTTTCAAGCTATATGTACGAGATGTGTAGGAAACATTAATGAATTTCATGATTAGACCTAGGTCTCTGTTATAGTCTGTGGCTGGGTGTCCCCAGATCCTCATGTAGTCATGGGGCGGGGCTTCTAAGATTTGTGATTTATCCATGATCCAATGCTGGGATTATGGGTGTAGGTGCTACACCCGTGCTGGGGCAGATAACTCACAATTAAGGGAGAGAGGCTGCTCTCTGCAGCTCCTCTCTTTGCTCTTGTTGCTTTGCTGTTCCTTTGCCATGAACCATTGCCCTCTGCCATGTGCCACTGTGCCTGGGAGCCAGCCAAATATGGGCTGAAATATCCACAAACTGCAAGCTCAATAAACCTTTCCTTCCTTAATTTTGGGCATCAAGTATTTTGTCTCATCAGTGACAGAAAAGTAACCAAGACAGTCTCCTACCTAAGTTATTTCATTATCTATCTATGCAAATATTCCCCAATAATCTGAAAACTAAAAAAAAAATTCTGAAATCATTACACCTAACATAATGTCTTCCAGGTTCATCCATGGCATTGCAAATGATGTGATTCCATCCTTTTTCTGGTTGAATGATACTCCATTGTGTGCATATACCTTGTTTTCTTATCCATGCATCTATTGGTGGACCCCGAGGTTCATTCCATCACTTGCCTGTTGTGCATGTAGCTTCAGTGCACTTGAAAGTGCAGATAGGTCTTCAGTGTGTTGCTTTCATTCCTTTGGGAATATACGCTCAGTAGAGGGATTGCTGGGTCATGTGTGGTTCTATTCTATATTTTTAAGGCACTTGTGTACTGTTCTGCAAAATGATAGTAGTAATTCACATTGCCATCAGCACTGTGTAAGGTTACCTTTTATTCACATCCTCAACAGTTACCATCTTTTGTCATCTTCATTATAGCCATTTCAAAGGAATGAGTTGATATCTCCTTGTAGTTTTGAATTTTTCACATTATTAGTGGAGTTGAGAAATTTTACATATAATTCTGGGCTATTTGCATGCTTTCTTTTGAGATATGTCTAATTAGATCTTTTGCTCAATTTGTAATAAGATTGTTTTTTTTAACTATTGACTCGAGTTTCTCATATGGTTTAATACTACCTCCTTATCAGATGTATAGCTTGAAAATGTCTTCTACTATTCTGTAAGTTGTCTTTTGATTCTGTTGTCCTTCTGTTCTGTAGGAGCTTTTTACTTTGATATAATCACATTTGTCTTTTGTTGCTTTTTTCCCCGTGCTTTTGAGGTGAGGTCCAAATATTATCACCCTCACCAATGTCATGGAGCTTTTCTTTTATGCTTTCTTCTAGAAGTTTCACATTTTGGGGGTCTTAACACTTAAGACCATAATCCATTCCATCCCGATTTTTTAAGGATAGAAAGATGTATTCATTGTCCTTTTCTGAATGTGGACATTCAGGTTTATCAATATTATTTATTAAAGAGACTGTCCCTATTGTGTATTATTGATACCTTGAAAATCAGTCAGCTATAAATGCATGGACTTAGCTGGGGTCTCTCTGTCATTCTGTTTCATTGTCCTGTAAGTGTTTGTTTGCCAGTGACATGTTATTTTACTTACTTTAGCTTTTTAGTATATTTTGAAGTGGAATAATATGCCACCAGCTTAATACATTTTACTCAATGTTACTTTGGCTCTTTTGGATTTTAGTCATTTCCTATAAATTTTTGGACATTTTTTTCAAGTGTTCTCATTTCTTATAAAGACACCAGTCATTGGATTTAGGGTCTATCTTAAGTGCAGGAAGATTTCTCATAGAGATTTTTACCTAATTATATCTTTAAATGCTATTTATAAATAAGTTCACATTTGGGGGTTCCTAGTAGACATGATATTTTATGGGACATTATTCCATGACTACATTTCATTTGCAGTACATTAGTGGCATTTGGATATTAAAGCCCTGGGACTTGGTGAAATCATTTAGAATTTAATAGATAAAGAAGAAAAGGTCTCTTGATAGTTTCCTGGAGAACTAAAGCTTTTGGAGATTAAGCCGATAAGGTCTGCAAAAAGATCAAGATTTAGAGGCTAATGGTGTAAGAGGAAAACTAACAAAGTGGTGCATTCTTGTGAAGGGAAGAAAGTACTAACATACCTGATAGACTGCAGATTTGGTTCCAGACAACTGCAATAAAATGAATATCATACTAAAGCTAGTCACATGCCTTTTTGTGCATATTCTGTGCATACAAGTTATGCTTATACAGTACTGTAGTCCCCTAAGTATGTAAAAACCTTGTATAAAAATGTACATACCTTAATTTTAAAAATATTTTATTGCTAAAAATGCTAACAATTACCTGAACTTTTGGAAAATAGCAGTTATGGCTTAAATCTGGATTTGCCCCATGCCCATGGAGAGGGCGGCTTAAAAAAGATGAGTATGGTGGGGAGTCGTGGAAGTGAGCGTTGACATTAGGGGGTGGGGCCTGGCTGGAAGATGCAAGCCAGTGGAGGTGTCACCCGGAAAGGTGTGTGTTCCCTACCAGCTACTCCCTGTCTCCCAGCTTCCAGGTGTGGTGAGATGAGCAGCTTCCCCCAGGCAGGTCCTTCTCCCATGCTATATCTGCCTGTAATAGACTAAAGCCTCAAAATAGTTAAGCCAAAATACACCTTCCCTCCTTCAATATTTTGGTTTGGGGTATTGACTCCTAGTGACAAGAAAGTGACAGAGATAGATTTTGGTACCAGAGAAGTGGGGTTATTGCTGTGATTATACCTGACTATCTGGGTCAGAAGACTGAGACTGGTTCACAGGAGAAGTTTGGAAACATTTAGAGGTGCCAACTAGAAAAGCACCCCTAGAATGCAGTGAGCCAAGCTTGATGGGAGATTCTTCTTGGGGCTCAGAAGATAAGAATGCTGATAAAAATAGATATGGCAAAATCAGGCCAGGAGTGTGCAGCCATGAGCAGGAACTCCATTTTCAGCTGGACTCCAGGGCATGTGTATTACGCTCTGTCAGAAGATGTGTTTGCATTTTGCTCATGCTGTGAGACTTTGCCAGTGAATGAGATTAAAGGCAGAGGGCGCATTAGTCTGTCAGGGAAAACTTCATAGTAGCTCAATGTTGATACTGTGGCACGGGTACTGTTGGTAGCTTTTAGCCAAATATGTGCTGAAAATTAGGAGCAAAAGCCCATTTGAAAAATTTTCAGTTTCGTTAGAAAGAAATCATCCGCAAATTTGGGGCTCTGGAAAGCTTAAAAAGAAGCCAAGTACTTTGTATCAAGACATAAGAGGCATGCCTTGAGAGCATCCTGGAATGTTCACACTGTGCCATTGTATGTTGGCAGTGTGTAACTTTCTTTTTGATTTTTACAGGGACTCACATCTAAGAGTTTGATTTGAGTCTCAGAGGAGACTTGAAACTGTTAGGAATATGGCAAGTCTTAGAGATGGGGCAAATGTATGTTACATACACAAATGAGCACAAGTCTTTGGGGGATGTGGGAATGTTATAGGTTATACCTAGATGTCCCGCCAAAGCCTGGATGGATGCTGGTGAGTGGAGCCCATGTGGAAGAGGCAGGTAACGCGGGCTGTGACCTGGAAGACTGTATCCAGGCAACTCCTTCTGCCACTGCTTCCTAGGTGCTGTGAGGTTAGCAGTTTCTCTGCAGCAGGATCCTCCTCCTTGACGTTTCTGCCCTGGAGCCAGTCAATTGTGGACTGAAACTCAGAAACAAACAAGCAAACAAACAAACACAGGGCAAAACAAGCCTCTTCTCCTTGAATTTGTTGGTTTTGGGTAAGATAGCCACCGACAGGCCTGCTCCAAAGCACTCGCCACAAACCTCAGTTAGCAAAAGCTATACATCTGAGAACTCAGTAAAGTACAATGCAAACAAACAGAGTGCCTGTTTGTCATGAAGGAGACAGTGCTGGACTAGTAAGAGCTCTTTCCCTGTTTTGATGTGGACTTTGTTTAATTAGGCTACATTGTCAGGAAAATATGTTTTAAAATACTGCATAGGACATAAGCTATATGAGGAATTACATATGGTGATAGGTCGTCTCAACTGTCAACTTTGATCGGATTGAGAAATGCCTAGGAAATTATTAAAGCAAACTTCTGATTATGCCTACAAGGTACTTTCAGAAGCCATTTGCATGTGGGATGTTGAGGGGGTGAGGGACCCTTCCCCAAGCGTGAACAGCACCATGCAGCAGGGTGGGGTCTCAGATGGAGCTAAAACTGAAAGAGAAGAAAGCCACCCACGCATGCTCTGTCCCTGTCTCTCTGCTTCCTGATGGACATAAGATAAGCAGTTTCCTCTGCTATGCTCTTCCAGCATGACCTTTCTGCCTCATCACAGGCCTAAAGAAGGGCCTAAATCCTCTGCAACTCCAGCCAGTATGAACCCTGCCTCCCGCGAGATGATTTCCTCAGGTGTTTCACTGCAATGACAAAAAGCCAAGTAGTACACATCAAATATATTTATCCTGCATTCATAGATATTTGATGACTGTTGTGAGTATAGAATTCTAGGTTCAAAGCTATTGCTTCATTATCGTAAAGCATGCAGTTTAATGTAGCTTTGTCTTGTTGGCAAGACATTTACAAACTGAATCTGAACTTTACATAGAAAGACAAAAAGGCTAAAGCCAAGATACTTTTGAAAAGGGGGAAATATATAGGAAGTTTTCTTCAGAATTAAATTGCATGAATTAAATCAGTGTAGTATTTGTGCACACTTAGTTCCCTCCAACCCCCGAAATACAGGAAAACAAGTCTTATAAGTGGTGTTATAAAGGAAAAGCACAGGGAAAGCATGAGGGAGAGTACAAAGCTGTGAGTAACAGGAGAGTTAACATAGCTACCAGAGGCAAGGAAAGCTTCCCTTCGGAAAATGGTCATAGTATAAAGCAGACAGATGAGCCACTAACAAGGACAGAGGATGAGAACGTGCAAGAAGAGCCTTCTAGGCAGTGGAGATGGGATATGCACAGACAGGATGAAAAATGATCAATTAACATGAAGCTATTGATAAAATAGCATGAAGCTGGAGTGCCCCGACGCTCCTTCTGCTATTTCCCCAGACGTGTGGAATGTGAACTTGGCCTACCTAATACCAGCATGGGGGAGCGGCTGGTGCACCAACTGAAGCAGATAAGAAGATGCGCCACTTTCTCCATGTTTCTGGTATTTTCCATAATTAAAATATGTATAATCTTTTTAAATGAAAAACAGACTCATAAGGATATGAGGCTGCTTCTAGACCAGGGGTTGGGATTTGCATGTATCAAACACCTATTATAAACCAGGTGATATATTCTGAGTTCCGTAGCTAACAAGCTAAAGAACTGAGATTTACTCAGATTAAGATCTCCTGAGACTCAGATGCCCCAGCTGACAGGCTTCCAGTTGGCCAAATGCCGACCCAGACAGGCGGCATTCCCTGAGGGGAGGGAGGGCTTGGAGGCGCGGGTCCTGCCTGCGGGGGTGGCCTGCGCGGTGCGCTTGCCGTCCTCCTTTCTTGTTCATGACGGACAAGGATCCTTTCACCTGGCTGTTGTGAGGACCAAATAACGTGATGGAAGAAATTATACCCATGGATTTTTAATACAGCCATTAACCTTATGCATATGAGCTATAAAATGACAAAAACAGTATTCACTGAACCTGCAGTGTTGTCTATACCAACTATCAACATGTACAGAGGATGCTTGGCTTCTAAAATCTATTTGTATATGTTTTCATATTCTATTTTCAACAGTAGATATGAGCAAATATACCTTCCGTGAAATTTTAGGCATGGTACCCAAGTCCTGTACAGCTCTTAAAAGAAACATAATTCTGAAATGGATTTGTGTTCCTTGAGCATGCACCCTAAATGTAGAAAGCAGATGCCCAGAAACTCAACAAAAGACAGAGAGAAACGACCTTGTGATTAAAAATAAATGCTTCAGATAATCTAGAAAGCAAATAGCTCTTGCGTGAGCAATCATGAGTTGATTAATTGTTTTGAGCATCTTTAATTGCCTGCTGCTTATCAATATAATTTAACTACCAGTGCATGGGGTAGTGATATAAATAGAAGAAGTACATGTTTCTGTGAGAAGACGGTGCCACACTTGCGTTAACAATGAGTGGTATGAATGCCAGTGTGCTCCTTACTTGACCTTACTTCCAGAAGTAGTGTACTCATGCTAACGAAAGAAAGGAGCTCATTGTGGTTTGTGTCCACATGGTTTTTAGAATTTATGACTGATCCATGATCCAATGCTGGGATTATGGGTGTGAGAGCCACACCCTAGGGTGCGTAGTTTGTATATGTGAGGGAGAGAAAGAGGCTGCTGGCTACGATTCTTCCCGCCATTCTTCCCTTCTTGCACTTGTTGCTTTGCTGTGCCCTGCTGCCATGAACATTTGCCCTCTGCCATGTGCCCCTGTGCCTTCGAACCAGCCAAGTATGGACTGAAACCTCCACAAACTGTAAGCTAAATAAACCTTTCCTTCCTTCATTTTGGGTGTTGGGTATTTTGTCTTAGCAACAAGAAAAAAGTAACCAAGGCAGAGATGGATTCCTTTCAATTTGTGTAGCAACTACTGGTTTCTCAGTTTAAAAGGGAAAATGTCCATTAAGGTCTATTTTAGGTATAAATTTAATATTTTCCCATTTTTTCATGGTTATTCTATAGTAGAAATAACAATATGCATGAAGAAATTTATAATTATTTCCTTGTAAATAAAATGACCTTTTAAATGCCACAAGCAAGAGTCTGCCCCCAGGGCGGCCTTTGGTTTTCGTTTTCTGGGTTGATTTTGATCCCCAGAGTGTGAGCTCTGCTCATGACTGTTGTGGGATGGCTACCCAGCTTTCGGATGCACTTGGCACAGCAGCATGATAGCGTCACTCGCTGGCTGTTCTAAATGTGGATACTGAAAAAGTTCTAACTGTCCCCAAGGAATTAGGGATCTGGTTCTTTTCTAAGACACAATATAATTTGTCATAAAATTTATTTTTAGTTTCCTATAGAGAAAAGAGTACCCAATTAAAGTCTGTATGAGTAAGACTAAATCTTATGAGTCATACAACTTGTACTAATATTTTTGAGTACTTTTATTCAGTGTGGTAGTTCTTACAGTTCTGCAGAATAAAATAACATTTTTACTCTCAAGTTTTGATGTTTGAGGTCTATCTAATTCTTTTGCATAATGTGAAATTAGGTTTTAATTTATCAAAGAAAGTACCCAAGAAATAAATTGTTTGAAGTTTTTACTGTTTTCCTTCATTATACAATGTTAAAAAGTGTGCATATTTGAAGTAAATAACATGCTAGTGTCTGCCTAGACATCACATAGACAAAATATAGTCAATTCATAATGTTAGATGAGATTTCATCACTAAATATTTACTCAGTAGGGACATGCATGGAATCAGGTAGCTTATCGGTGAAGTGCTTGGTTTTATTAAATCTTTTGCTTTAATTAGGGACACAGACCAAAACCACTTTGGCATGAAGGCTACTCACTGGCGATTCAAGCATGCTTTCATTTTCTACTGATTCTAACCCAAGTAGAAAAGTGTGAATAGCCTGGTGGCATGGCGCACACCTGCAATCCCAGCACTTGGGAGGCTGAGGCAGGAGTATCAAAGCAATTTTGAGGCCGGCCTGGGCTAGAAAATGAACTCAAGACTCATCTGAACTGCATAGTGAGACCTTGTCTCAAAAAGATGAAAAAATAGCAAAGAAAAGTTTGCATAGACAAATAAAAATTATCAAAACAGCAGGTGGGTGGAACAAGGTGGCAGAACAGAATTCTCTAGTGATTGTCCCTTTTCCTGACCCACAGACACATCAGTTTGAGTAGTTATTCAAACACAAAAATACCTTCACAAGAGTGAAGAGAACCAGGTGAGTGAATACTGTATCTTTGTAATAATAACAGTGAAAAGCCTGCATTGAAGAAGGTAGGACAAATAGTTTTATGTTACCCACATCATCCATTTCCGCAGGACTGGCAGTGCAGCATGGAAGAAACATGCTAGTGATCACAAGACTTTGCCCTCTTCCCTAATACCAGGACCACCACAGTAAAACTCAACAGCGAGGCACACACAAGACCCCTAAATCCAGGCTAGTACCTCTAGACTGAGTCCCCTGAACTGCCCTGGTGGTAGGCAGGAACCCATAATGTTTACAAAGTGGGCTCCATCTCTGACCTGAAACACTAAAACCGGCTGACTCTAACTGCTCTGGGTTCTAGAAAAATCTCAGCAGCAAGGAGGTCTGGTAGGTGAGAGCTTCACCTGCATCCCAGGGTTATGCTGGCTTTAGTGGGCATTGAACTCCACCTGGCGCTGTGCCAGCCATGGCAATCCTGAGCTCAGTGTGCCTCCCAGGACTGCAGAGGCTGCGGTGGCTGGAGTGGCCTGGGGACCACACTGGAGGCCCTGGACAGAATCTCTGTATGCTGCCTAGAAGACACTCACTCCCCCTATGAAGACATAGTAGACTAAAAGTTGGAGGATGGAGAAAGACCTGAACAGATATTTCTCCAAAGACATACAAATAGCTTAGAAGTAGTCATGTATGTAAAAGTGTTCATTATCATTAATTTTCAGGAAACACATATCAAAACCACAATGAGATGCCATCTCACTCCTGTTAGTTTGAACAAAAGGCAAAAGATAGTGAGTGTTGGCAAGGATGTGTAACAAGGGGAAACCTTGCACACTGTGTAACACAGTATACAGGTCCTTCAAAACACTAAACACAGAGCTATCACATGACCTAGCAGTCCAGCAGTCCGACTTCTAGGTTAGCCTGAGGAAACCAAATCAACACATCCAAGAGATGTCTGCACACCCATGTTTACTGTACTGTTATCTACTGTGCCCAAGATATCAACCAACCTAAAGGTCCAGCAGTAGATGAATGATAAAAATGTATGCGTGCAGACTGGAGAAACTACTCAGTCATGAAGAAGCATGAACTTTGGTACTTACGACAACATGGATAAACCTAGAGGTCATTCTGTTAAGTAAAATAAACTGGGTTCTGAAAGACAGATACTCTTGCTGTCATTCATATGTAGAATCTAAAAACTTGATTCTTTTAGAAGTAAAGAGTAAAACACAGGTTGCCAGAATCTAGTTACAGTGGAGGAACACTTGGGAAAATGGTGGTCAGCGGGTAAAAAAACCCAACTGTGCATATAGATAGATGGACATAGACCTAGACCTAGACACAGATATAGATATATTCAAAAGATCTATTCTCCAGCAGAGTGACTATAACTAGTGGAAATATTTTGTATTCTTGAAAAATGCTGAACAGATATTAAGTGTTTTACAACAAAAATTTTAACTGTGTGAGATAATGCATTTGATAACTGGTAGGTTTAATCATCACCCAATGTATGTAAACTTCCAAACACATAGCATACAATGGTGTGTGTGTGTGTGTGTGTGTGTGTGCGTGTGCGTGTGTGTGTGTGTGCGTGTGTGTATGGTACTGGAGAATGAACCCAAGGCCTCTCATATGCTAGGCTGTACACAATGTTAATTTAAAAATAAGATAAACTTGACAAAATAGCCCAATTTTAGAAACAAGCCAGATGCCCTTCAGTGGGTCAATGATGAAAACAAATTAGGATACATCTGTACTATAGAGGACCAGTCAGCAATAGAGAATAACAAATTGGCCCAGGGAGGTCGCTCAGCGGCAGGGCACTTGTTTGTCATGTGCTAGGACCTGAGTGCAATCCCCAGTACATCTTCCTCTAAAAAGAACAAACTGTTGATGATATCTGCATGAATCCATAGAGATTTCCCTTGAGAGAGGGGCAATCCCAAAGGTTATATATTGTTTGATTTTGTCCATATTACAGCCTTAAGGACCAGGGAGATGGCTCAGTGGCACAAGCACCTGCCTGGCAAGCGCAAGGGCCTGAGTTCGAGTCCCAGTACAACAACAACAACAAAAAAAAAACCTAAAAACCACAACATATTACAGGCTTAAAAAGTTAAATAGCATAATTGGGAATATGTTAGTGGCTAGCAAGAGTTAAGGAATGGATGGGAAAAAGGTAAAATGTTAAATACTTGGGGGACAGTGCTGTTCTATGTCTTGATTGTGTCCTTGTCTGCATTTTAGGAATGATATTATGCTATGGCTTGTCAAGATGCTCCCAGTGGGTTGAACTGGGTAAATGAAACGGAGTTGTCTCTTTTAATTTCATGTAAATACACAGTTATCTCAAGAAGCTGAAATAAAAGAGTAAAATAATCCCCTAATAACAAAACAACTAGACAATAAAAAGTATAAAATGAAGTTTCATATATAACTATTTTTCTTCACTAACTTAAATAGTACAGATATGTAATATTGAGCCATTAATTTTTTTATAAATTGAGGCATATTTTACATGAATTAAGGTGTTTCAATACATAAGAAATTACTCATCAAATTTTCTTGAAATGTCAATAGTTTTCCTAGACTATGGTCTTACTTTTCTCATTGCTGAGACAAAATACCTGACACCCAAAGTTAAAGAAGGAGATGTTTATGTAGCTTACAGTTTGGAGCAGTTTCAGTCTATAATCAGCTGGCTCCACAGCAGGGTGGCACATGGCAGAGAGGCAATACTGCAAGGTGGTAGAAGACAGCAAAAAGGAAAAGAGAGACAAGCCTCTTTCTGTCCCTTATATTGTATCCAGTCTACCAGGATTACGGTGGTGCCAGTCCAATCAGTGGACTGATCCAGCAATTACCCACCTTTAATCCCAGCACCCTCAATCCCAGCATTACATTATGAATCAGTCACATGCTCTAGATTCAGCCAGCTCCAGAAAAACTCTGTGACCACATGAAGCTTTGGGAGGACCATCTAGACACAAGCCAGAGCAACATTATAATGATATTTAATAATTTTTTGTTGTATTCCTATACCACAAATACCAATATTTACTTGATATTGTTTCTATAATTTCTTTCACTTTTAAATTTTAATTTTATAACTGTACTATATCATTTGTCATCAATGGATATAATCCAGAACAATAAATATATAGCCACTACAAAAATATATTCCCACTGTCACCTACATATCATACCACCAGGGATTGATATATCACATTTTTGGCAACACTGTGTTACATGATTGTAATTCAGACCTTCATAAATTTAGTTTGCTTTAAAAAGTAAAGCAATTTAAACAGATTATAAACTCAGTGAGGACAGAAATTCCTCCAATCTTGTGCATCCTACTTCTGCAGCACTTACTTCTTGACCCATAGCAGGTATTCAGTACATAGTGAATGCTACACGAATGCATGAAGTGTGTATTTTTTACTCACCTTCTAAGATATTGCCTAGCATTAATAGTCAAATAATAAAACAATGCTTAAACTCTATGTGAAAATACATTATGGCAGACCTATGTGGGTATCAGCAGTCTTCCAAACACTAAAGTAATATAATTCGTACAGCATTTCTGGTAAACGTCAGAGAGTGTGTCTGTCATCAAGGAAAGCTGCTATGGAACGCAGCTGGTGGGCGGCAGGGTGGCGCGGAGTGGAAGGAGGCCTGGTGCTTGGCAGAGGAGTGGCAAAGAGAAGGTACATTAAGTAACAGCGGGAATCTATGCTGCTTCCATGAGGATGGAGGTAACCTTGCAGTCACTTTAGGGCAGAAGGAAGACTAAACTGAAGGGTACATATAGTGGGAAAGTGGCTGCTGTGAAGAAATCTCCACTTTATCAATAGCTCCTTTAAAAGACTCCATTTTTCTAAAATGAGAGACTCCAAGTGTCCCTTCATGGCCTTCTTCCAACAAATCTCTCTTGCAAAGCTTAAATTCAAACCCGTTTTCTTTTGTCCAAGCACTGGGAAATGGCACAATTGTCTGCATCATGTAGGGTGGGAGAAAAGACCAAACCTGAAATGGCCACAGCCCTTTGGACCCCCTCGGAATTGGAGGCTTACCCGTCAGAAAGCGCCCTGAAGAGCACAGACTCTTGCGTAACACCAGTGAGGCCTTAGGAGCTGGACGCAGAGTAGAGTGCTGCACGTCAGCAAGCCAGTGGTCAGCTGATCTGGGCCCTCACAGTCATTTTGTCAGTGGGAATTACTGGCTGGAGTAGCTGACTTTTAGCAAGAGAAGCCACAGGGCAAGGATATTGATAATGCAGAAACAATGTAGAAATGTTACAGTGACGTAAAATATTTTTTCCTGTTACTTAGTAGTCTTAATCTAAGAGAATGTTTCGCATACTTTCCTACTAAAGGGACTCTATCAAGAAGTAAATGAGGAACCACTTATTTCCATAATTTTCCTTTCACTTGTCTATTCACGTATTCATTCAGGTTCTCTTTCAAACTGATCATCAGGAATGAGGAAACTTAAAAAGAAATAAAAGTTATATATGCTTCCATGAATTCAAAGTCAGGTGAGACTGACATAGAAAAGAACAGATTCTGCCAATGAACACAGCCTAAGATCCCCTAACAAGCAGCTGGCCTTATCTTCAGCCTGAGAAACACGCCGTGCTTGACTCCTGCAGCAGGTATAGGAAGCACATAAGGAAAAGCTACCTATCTTGGCAGGTGGAGCCTTCAGACACCGCATGGGGCTCTCAGGATGGGAGCGAGTACATGCGGATGTTTCTGGCAATCATAGTCATGCAGCCAGTACATTTGATTATTTAGAAAGGTCTCCACTTAGGGAAAAGACCTAGAAAACCATTAATTGGTCTATAGACCCTCTGAAAACTGCTAGTCATGGTGATGGGCAAGGGTATATATGGACCACATGCTGCATCGTAAAGGCCTTGCCTGGAGGTAATACTTACGTCCCCACAAATGGCCTAAGGAAGTCACACACCCTACACTAAAGGGACTGGGGACTATGACCGTCACATACACACCCCTATGCTAAAGAGACCGGGGACTATGACCCGGAGCGTGTCCTGAAGAGACAGAAGTCGTGTTCTTCGTGAGAGTCACCACGGTTTCCAGTTTTTCAAGTTGAATGGTTTTTGTAGCAGAAGTCTTCCAGACATTTCTGCTGTTACTAAAACTACTACATTATTTCTGCAACTTTTAATAACCAAGTGATTTCCTATTGTCTCAGTTTTAAAGATTTGCTGGCATTAAACACTACACTAGCCTTGCAGCACAATAATCTTGTTTCTTTGAAAGAAACGGTTGTATAAAACTCCATTGTTTTTCCAACAGATATTGATGAGTGCTCTGATGGCTTTATCCAGTGTGACAGCCGTGCTAACTGTGTCAACCTGCCAGGATGGTACCACTGTGAGTGCAGAGATGGCTATCACGACAATGGGCTGTTTTCACCAGGAGGAGAATCCTGTGAAGGTCAGTGCAAAGAGATGACCTAGAGTTTGAGAATGCCTCTTAATTTGGCTAACATTTTGTTTGTTTTTTGTCCTTTTGAGACAGGGTCTCGCTATGCAGTTCAGGCTAGCCTTGAGCTCACTTTGTAGCCCAGGCTGGTCTCGAACTCTCAACGATCCTCTTGCCTCAGCCTCCCAAGTGCTGGGATTATAGGCATGTGCCACCACTCCTGGCTTAATGTGGACAACATGCAATAAGATGTTAATAGTGGATGTTAGTTAATACCTAAGTCATTGATGTTTATATAATTGTTTATAAAAAGTGATTGGAAACACATTTATATCAAACTTTTGTTTGCTAATTATAATAGTCTATTTTAGATAAAATTTATGACACTAAACCGTTTTTTTGTGGATACATTTAACTGTTAAAAGCTGTAGCAGAATGCAACCTATATTATCATATGACCTCTTGCAGTTTTTAATTTTTTTATTTTAAAGTGAGAAAGACTAGTGAAAATAACAATGAAACAGAGTATCAAAACAGGAGAGTCACAATAATTAACATGTTGCATACTGTTGTCTTCATAGTAGTTACTCAGAATACGAGATACAGGTATGACATCCAGTATCAGCACCAATGTTCCTTTTCAGTGAGCTGAGAGAAACTCGGTGTATACCTATCTTAACTATCCTATGGATAAATACGTTTTTTTCTTTTTCCCTTTCTTTCTGTCCCATTTCCCTATCACAGTTCATCTCTTCTTTTCAACAGTTTCTTCTTCTTTTACAGTGTCTATTGTACATTTTGGATCTTATTTATTTATTCAGTTTCTCACACTAGTGAGACAATACAATGTTTACACATATGAATTTGATTTATTTCACTTATGAGTATGGTTTTGAGTTATATTCATTTACCTATAAAAGTCTCCAGTTTATCCTTTTTGATGATTGAGTAGTACTCCATTATATTTTTAAAAATCACTTCATTTTTAACCACTTCTAAGTTGATGGGTTGTTTCCAAGATTTAGCTATGGCAAACTGTGCTGCTATAAACATGGATGCACATATATTGCTGTGGTATGATGTTTTTAGTTCTTCTTGGAAAATACCCAGAAGGAGAATAACTGGGTGGAAAGGAACCTCTAACCCTAGCTTTTTAAGGAATCTCCACACTGATTTCCACAGTGGTTGCACTAGTATACACTCCCACTGACAGTAGAGGAGGGTTCCTTTTTCCCCATAGCACTACCAGCATTTGTTATTGATTGTTTTTCTGATGCTAGCCATTCTTTCTGGGGTGAGATGGAATCTCAATGTTTTAATTTGCATCTTTCGAATGACCAATGATGTTGAACACTTTTTTCATATATTTGTTTGCCTTTTGTATCTTTTCATATGAGAAGTGTATATTTATCTCACATGCCCATTTTTGGATTGGGTCTTTGAATTTTGGAGGTCTTTTTTCAATTCTTTGTATGTTCTGGATATAAATCCTTTGTCTGAAGGACAACTGGTTATAATTTTTTCCAACTCTGTGGGAGTCAGGGGACATCAGAATCACAGACTGTAATTATACTACAAAACTACTGTGATAAAATTAGCATAGTACTGTCAAAAAACAGACCCAAGGATCAGTGGAACAGACTAGAAGATGCAGACACAACTACAAACACATTCAGCCACCTTATCTTTGACAAAAGGGCCAAACATGTTCACCTCTTTAATAAATGGTGCTGGAAAAACTGGCTTTCCACATGCCCAAGACTAAAACTAGACTCATGTCTACCACCATGCACTAAAGTAAAATCAAAATGGATCAAAGATCTAAATATTAAAACATAAATACTAATTTACTAGAAGAGAAAATAGGTAGAAATCTCAAAGACATTGGTGTAGGCAGAGACTTCATGAACAAAACCCAGACCACGAGGGAAATATTACCAAAGAATCAACAAGTGAGATCTCACCTTCTTAAAAAGCTTTTGCACAGCAAAAGAAATCACCAACAGAGTATCGTGTGAACTTTTGAAAATGGATGCATGCAAAAATCTGACCAAAGACAGGTAGAAAAAAACAGATGTGGGAAGCAGGGCAGAGGGAAAGTAAAAATAGAGAAAAGATAACTGTGATGAGGCCAAGGGGCCCCTGTAGAGTACATGCCACACTTTGCTCAGCCGGCGGCGTTTAAGAAGTGCTGAGTGAATGCTGAACGTTGGATATGTAGGATATGGTCCCTGCTTCCAAGAAATCTTAAATGTAACAGGAGTAGAAAATTCAACCACATTGTATTCAGTTGTTTAGGGTTAATGTCTAATTATTTTTAATGAATTGATAAACAACTTTGCTCTTGTGTACTTTCAACGAAGGGGCATAATTTTTAAAAGCCAGTGAACAGCTGCCAGGAAAAGTATTGTGAGGGGAGGAGTTTGCCATCAGAATTCTTGGCACAGTAATGGGAAACAAAACTCAAGAACTCCTTTCTTCTTCATTTGTGTTTATACCTTTATGAAGCAATAATAGCCTGGGAGAAAGGGTGGACACAGTGGAGAACCCGAATTAAAGTTGCTGATACCCATATGTTACAGTATCTAATATCCGGGGGCTTCAAAAGGTTTTCTCCATCAAAACAAAAAAAGTGAAACAGACTTCAGTAATAGGTACCAAGGCTTCCTTCCAGAGGCTTTCCCAGCAGCAGTAGAAGGAGCTGTGGGTTCCTTAGGATTTTCACCGAGAAACAGGAATGTTGTTATCCTAGCAGGGGCTAAAATCCAGGGTTTGCTAGCAGACACTTAGCTGCAGTCCTAGGGCTTTATCTTTCACTTGTGAATGCTGCAGAGCAAGTGTTTCTAGCCAAGAACCACAGATTGCAGTTTGGAGACAGATCAAACAGTGTGATTTTGCTTTTCCCTGATAAGCTACTTTGCTCGTATTCTCTGGTGCTGTATTGACATTTTAAAAATTATATGCAGAAAGAATGACTGTAAGCTGACTATAAACACTGCACATCATAGAGAAGTACACAGGCTCCCGCTGCAGACCTCTCTTCATTTTATCTCCCGCTGTTGCCCCATCCCTTCACTCACCATCAAGGGATAACCTATGTCAATTTTCTCTATGCATTTGAGTGTGAATAGGGAAAAAAAATACTCTTGACTGCCTTACTTTAAATGTATTTCTGCATTTGCTAGCTTTTAAATATGTGACCACAAATCTCAAGAGAGATGTATTACTTATCTGTTGCTAAATAAGAGATTACTCCCATAAATTAGCAGCTGAAAACAAAACAAAATAGTACCTCACCTATTTCTGGATCAGAAGTCTTTGCATAGCTTGAGAGTCTCTCATGAGAATACAGAAGGCCAACACTTTGACACATTGTAGTCAAAATGTGGTGCATGCCTGTAATCCCAGCACTTGGGAGGCCGAGGCAGGAGGATCGCTGTGAGTTTGAGGCTAGCCTGGGGTTCATAATGAGTTCCAGGCCAGTTGGAACTACATGGTGAGACCTTGCCTCAAAAGCAAAACAAAACAAAAAATGGGCCAGGACTGAGGTCTTATTCTGACAGCTTGTCTGCAGTGGAACTAGGAGAATCTGTTTCCCTGGTGACTCATGCGTCTATTGGTGGCACTCATACATGATGGAAAATTCCTAGAGAAGAGACTCAGTTTGATAACTGAGAGGCCCCTAGAGACTGCTCCACAGTTTCAGAAAAACAACAAACTGAGACCTCTGAGGCTATTTCTTTATAGCTGAAGGACATGAAAACAATGTTGTAGAAGAAAGCATTTGCCACACTTGCAAAGGTCAGGGGACAGGAAAGGAATGGGATGGTTTGTTGTGTGATGCATGTCTGTCTAGTTTAAGCAGTCTGACTTGGGCACAGGACACCACGGCCAGAGCGAACATCTCTGAGGAGAACTTACTGATTCTGCTGACTGCCGCCCTGCAGCTCTGCTCTGAGCTTCAGTTTAGGAGCCCAGGAACTCTCCCTCCGAGGTCCTTTCCTTTCACACTTATTTCAAGCACTCCACTAGCCAGAGTCTTCCACACCTTCTTCTGTGTTGTACTAGTTATAAGCAAGTCGTAAGAACAGCCCATACTCAAGGAAGGGAATCGCAGTTTGTGAGTCCTAAGTGGCAAGAACCAATAGGGCCATCTCAGAAGCTGCCCGTGACCAGGGCCAGCCACAGCCCCAGAATTCTAACTTTGTTTCCTTCCTTCCTTCCCCTCAACTCTGATACAACCGCCTCACACCTCCTGCCGTCTCCCCACACTTGGGGTGCTGCAGCCCCCTGCGAATCCGTGCATGACACGCTGCTCTCCCGTCAGACGCCACAGCCCTCGCTGCACCTCGCATCTCACCCTCTGGCCTGCTCGAGGACTTCGCAGCAGTATTCCTGCCCTCTCTGATAGGATGTTACGTATTCTTTTCCTACCGCATTATTCCCCTCCACATACAATCAGAAGTAGCAGTCTTCTTTAAAAATCAAACCAAAAACAAAGAGTAGCTTCCCTTGATATCACTTAACTCTCCAAACATCCTTTATCTGCTTCCTTTAGCACAAAATTCTTTAAAGGAATTCTCTCTCCTTGTTATCTTTTCCTTTTTTGCATCAACAGAGGCTTTATTCCCACTACTTCTGCTGATGCTGTGCTTTAACGATTGCTAGAAATTTCCATTTTGATACATTCACTGATCAATTACTGTCTCACTTTTTGACCACTGAGGCGTTTGCGCCAATTGATCATTCTTTTCTCTCAGAAACAACTTTCTTCCCTTGGCTGGAGATTCTGTTCTTTCTTGGCTTTCTCAGCCTGTGGGCCTTTCTTTCTTAAACAAACCAACATTTTTGGCTGTTTTGGCATTCCTTAAATATAACAAACTAATTCCTCTGCATATGCTGTTTCTTTTGCATAACGTAGCCTTTTCCAAGATTTTGCATGGTTCTTCTTTCATTGAGTCTAGGTTTCTTCTTAAATGCTGTGTGGGTCACTGTCTCCTTGCTCAGACACAATGCCCAACACCCACAACTTCAAGGAAGAGAGGTTTACTGTGGCTCATGGTTCACTCCATGGGTGGCTGGCTGCAAGGCAAGGAGGACGTGACAGAAGGGTCCCGGCAGAGGAAATTGCTCGCTTTATGGTGACCAGGAAACAGAAGGCAAAAGGAGGAATGGGAAGGCAGATATACCTGTCCAGGTCATGCCCTTAAGCAACCCACCTCCACTCAGCCCTGCCCTCCTGCAGCAAGACAGCTATAGCACCTTCAGATCCAAACAGCTTCCTAAAGACCTGCCTCTCAGGGCGTTGGAGTTCTGGGAGTCATTCTTGGTCAGAACCATAACAAACGGCTTTGCCCGAACTCCCAATTTGAAGTAGTCTACCATGACTGACAGACTGTTTACTCACCCTGTTTCACTTTTCTTCATAGAAACCATTAGTTCTCCTGAAATATATATTGATTTGTTTGCTTGTCAACTACTATGTCTCCATGCGAAGAAAAATGCCTAGCACATAGCAGATGATGAATTTATTTGTCAAATGGAAAATAGATAATCTTTTAATTAGAATTAGAATGGATATGAAATGCGATGAATATAGACAGAGTATATTTAAAATACAATGGCACCTCAGTTCATGAACTTAATGTGTTTTAAGACTTGGGGACGATGGCTGCATTTGTGCTTGTGTGACGAAAGTGGACAGGTCATGTGTGTCACCCAGTGAGAACTTCCAAATGGAAACAAACTTCTGCCAGAAACCAAACTGTTTGTGAACCAAGGCGTTACTATACTTGTACCTATATGGTGGTGTTCAGGATAAAACGTAATTAGTGCACTTGTGAATGTGCAATCTTCAAAGTCTTAAGGACAATTAGGCTAAACATTAAAATTACACATGGTAAGCATAAATATAAAATGGCAACTTCGATGGATTCTATGATACCAGAAAAGGATTTTCAAGGAAATTCCATGGACACAGAAATTTTTAGTTTTAAAAAGCCTACTACTCTGGCAGAGAATTGTGCTATCATCTACCAATAGAATTTATGAAGATTATTTTAGAAAATCTACTCTCTCCAAAGATAAAACACTCTGAAAGAGTCTTTTCAAAGAACTCTTCTGTATCATTTTTTTAAAAAAGCCTAAAAGACTAAAGAACCATCCATTTACTGCAATTTCAGTGATTTGGAGAATTGTAATATTAGTATTTAGAAGGATACAATTTTGAGAGTATGATTATATTTAGGAAGGTGCCATTTTCTGTTGCTTTTTAAAAAAAGCATTACAAAGTACACAAAGCAGCAGTAGTGAATTTACAATTATTCTGAAGTATAAGGTTGATTCTTGGAAACATGAATAACTAGTCTTTCACTACATTTTAGGCTACAGTTGTATGATCTACCACATAAATGTTTATAAGCTTCATTTGTACAAACTGTGCATTATTTTGCTCCATTTCTCCTAGAGGTTTTAGTCACTAGGTAAAAGGTCAAGATGCCTCTTCTCTGGTTTATATCATTTCTACTGTGCCTAAAATATGACTCTCTAGGATATAACTCAGTATTTCTTTTACACATAAATGCATTTTGTCTTAATGTCCACATTTTCCTTTCTTTCTTTAATTTCTTGATAATCTTCAAGCTTGGTGAAGTTGTTCTTTTTTTTTTTTTTTTTAATCTTGTGAAGAACGCAAAGCTGACACTTACACGATACTGTCTTTTAACTGTTCTGTGCAAACCAAATACTGAAAATTCTTGACCGAAACCAACGAAAATGACACAGATGAAACAAACTGAAATTGAACTCAATGAGTAATTACTGAACATATGTCCAAGCACATTGAGGCACTTTGCCAGCTATTTGTTCATACAAATATGAAGTAGAAATGGTCACTTCTCTCAGTTTGTAGAAGAGATAAACTATATTGTCCTATGAGATTTAAAGTAGTGAGTTTCTTAAAAAATGAAAAACCCTCAAGACAAGGTGGAAAATGATTGCAAAAATTATTTGATTTTGAGAAAAAAATATAAATGTGGTGCTCTGAAGAAACAAAGATAACAGTTAGCTACTACTTTGACATCAAGGTTACTCAGAGTACCTAGCATTTGTACTTGAACTCTTGCTAAGGGTAGTGGTATTACTGGTAGTGATGGTACAAGCAAAGGAATTAGCTTTAGCTGCCTTGTGTGTGGGTTGAACTTGAGTTTGACGGGGGCGATGATGAAAATATAACCACAACAAATCTGTATTTGGGGCCCGCCCTATTTTTGAATTCCAACCTGCGTACTGCAACTCCACGTAGAAGCCCAGAGGAGAGTACACTGAGTGCATCTGAGTGAGCACACGTGCATTCATCTCTTCCCTCCCTCCACGCCCTAGTATGTTATTGCTGCTCTTTCTGGATACTGTATAGCGTCAACCAGAATTTTCCAAGGTAGAAAGGTAACATTTTATGATCCTTACCCCTCCCTAGTACTCAAAGCCCACAAGGTACTAATCGTGTTGAGTCCCCTTTCCTTGTCTCTGAGCATTCCCAACAGCTCCTCCCAGTGTAGCACCACAGTGAAGAACACAAACTCAGGATCCAGGCTGCTTGTGTTCTGTACGGACCCTGCACCTTACTGTGACCTTGGGAATGTTATGCAGCTGCTCCATGCCTCAGTTTTCTGACCAATAAAATATGAATTCTTGCACCTTCAAGGCTTGTCGTGAGGGTCAGATGAGTCACTCTGTGAAGCTCTCACAATCTGGTACACATCAGCTGCTGTGTGACTCTCACTGTGTGATTTTCTCTGGCACAGACTACTGAAACACCCTATTCACCCATCTCTGGGCTTCCAGTTGTAGTGCACTAGGTCTCTTTTGTAAAAGAAAACCAAATAAATAATTTAAAAATGCAAATCTGATTGTGAATTCCTTGCACTTCCCTCCAATGATACTTTATTACCTCTTGGGTGAACTCCAGACATGTTAACCCTTTCGAGGACTCTGGAGCGCCTTCCACTGCCTGCTCGGCTCTCCCACAGGACGCTCCAGTTGCGCCAGCATTTCTGTTCCTCCAGCTCATCTGTTCTTATTGATTAATTTCATTGGTACGTTTTTAGATACAGGTAATGATCACATCCGTCGTGGGGGATTTGTGCCTGCACATCTTGATCCTTCTTCTTCCCCTTTTCCCTCCCTCCCTACAACCCTCTTGACCTCTTTATTTACAAAAGTGCTGTTTCCATTTTTCTTTTTTATCTCTTTTTCTTTTTCCTTCCTTCATTTCTCTCTCCCTAGTTCCCTTTCTTATATGAATACTTTTTCCTATTTTACAATATCTATGATACATTTTCATCCTTATTTAACCTTTTGGTTTGTCATATGAGAGAAATAATGTGGTATTTACACATGTGTGTCCGATTTATTTCACTTAGAAGTATGGTCACCAGGTGCATCTGTTTACCTAGGAGTGTCTCAAGTTCATCCTTCTTTAGGACTGAGTAGTACTCCACTATATTAAAAAAAAAATCCACATCTTTAACAACTCACTGGCTGATAGGCATTTGGATTGATTCTGAGAGTTAGCTATTACAAACTGTGCTGCTGTAAGTATGGGTGTACATATATTGCTGTGGTGTGATGCTTTTAATTGTTTTGGGAAAACACCAAGAAGTGGAACAGCTAGGTTGAATGGGACCTCTAGCTTTCATTTTTTGAGCAATCTCCACACTGATTTCCACAGTGATTGTACCGGTGTACACTGCCACCAACAGTGGAGAAAGGTTCCTCTTTCCCCACACACCCATCAGTGTTCTGTATTGGTTGATTTCTTGACAGTAGCCATTCTTTCCGGAGTAAAATGAAATCTCAGCATTGTTTTCTTTTGCATTTCTCCAGTGACCAGTGGTTTTGAACATTATATATATATATATATATATATATATATATATATTTGCTGTTCCTATTTCTTTGTCTGAGAAGTGTCTGTATATCTCAGAGGCCCATTTCTGGATTGAGTCTTTAAATTTGTAGGGTCTAAAAATAGCAAAAGCAATGCTGGAAAACAAAGACAAGGCAGGAGGCATCACAATCCATGATTTGAAATTATACTACAAAGCTACTGTGGTAAAATCAGCATGGTATTGGCAAAAAAAAAAAAAAAAAACTAGATCAATGGGACAGACTAGAAGATGCAGACACAACCACAAACACACTCAGCCACCTTATTTCTGACAAAGGAGCAAAACATGTTTGCTGGAAGAAAGATGGCCTCTTTAATAAACGGTGCTGGGAAAACTGGCTTTCCACATGCTGTAGACTAAAACTGCACTCATGTCTATCATGATGCACTAAAATCAAAATGGATCAAAGATTTAAATATTAAAGCATAAATACTAATTTGCTGGAACAGAAAATAGGTAGAAATCTTGAAGATATAGATGTGTAGGCTGAGACTTCATGAACAAAACCCAGACTGCATGGGAAATACTTCAAAGAACCAACAGCTGAGTTCTCATCTTATTGAAATTTTTTTGCACATCAAAAGAAACCACTAAGAGTAAAAAGAAAACCCATGAATTGGGAATTTTTTGTTTGATACTGGGAATCAAACTCAGGACATTATGCTTGGTAGGCAGCCATTTGTACGACTGAGCTATATTCCCAGACCAGGAAAAATTTTAACCAACTGTCCCTCAGACAAAGGTCTTCTATGTAGAACATGCAAAGAATTAAAATAAATCAGGGCCCCAAAATTCAAAGACCCAGTCCAAAAATGGGCATTTGAGATGAATACACATTTCTCGGATAAAGAAATACACATGGCAGATAAATATATGAAAAAAATGTTCAATGTCATTAGTTATTTGAGAAATGCAAATTCAAACAACACTGAGATTCCATCTCACCCCAGAAAGCATGGCTATCATCAAGAAATCAACCCATAACAAATGATAGCGGGGCTGTGGGAAAAAAGGAATCCTTCTCCATTGTTGGTGGGAGTGTAGACTGGTGCAACCAATGTGGAAATCAGTCTGGAGATTCCTGAGTAATCTAGAATTAGAGGTCCCGTTCAACCCAGCTATTCCCCTCCTGGGTATTGTTCCAGAAGAACTGAAAACATCATATCACAGTGATATATGTGCACCCATGTTCACAGCAGTCATATGTGATTTGTCATAACTAAATCTTGGAAATAACTCAAATGTCCATCAACTGAGGAACTGATAAAAAAAAGATGTGGTATTTTTATACAATGGAGTATTACTCAGCTATAAACAAAGATAAAGTAGAGGCTTTTAAAGGTAAATGGATGCAACTAGAGACCATACTCATAAGTGAAATAAATCAGACTCACATGTGTAAACATCATATTGCCTCCCTAGTATGAGAACCTGAAAGAGTAAATAAAATCTGAAAGGGAAAGAAATTGCTCAAAAGGAAAGAACAACTAGTTGAGGAAAAAGAGAAAAGAAAGAAAGAAGGAAAAGTGTGTATATGTATACATAAGATAGCTAAGGTAATTATACTGCCAATTTCTATTGATTTATTGAAATTAATGTTTAAGTGGTTGATCAACTTTTACATGCCTAGATCTGGTTATCTGAATAACCACACTGAAGATAACAATATGTAATACAACAACCATTGTTAATTTTCTATCACCTTGTTTTGAAATTCTGTATTATTTTTATTGCTTCTATGTTATTTTGCTTATGTCTTTGTCTTTTTTATTTTGTTTTTGTTATTTTTGCTTTAAAATAAAAAAATTGAATTTGTAGATTCTAATTTTTTGAGTTCTTCATATATTCTAGATGTTAGGAATATCAGATGTCAGTAAATGGAAAGATATCCCTTGCTCTTAGGTATGAAGAACCAACATGATGAAAATGGCCATACTCCCAAAATTTTCATACAGAATGAATGTAACACCAATCAAAATACCATTAACATACCTTATAGAATTAGAGAAAACATTCCTAAAATTCATTTGGAACCAAAAGAGACCTAGATTAGCAAAAGAAATTCTGGGGAATCACAATCCCTAACTAGAAATTTCACTACAAAGCTACTGTGATAAAACCATCAAGGTATTAGCAAAAAATGTATAATGAAGGATCAGTGGAACAAACTGGAAGATGCAGAAATAACTCCAAACACAATCAATCACCTTATCTTTGACCAAAGGGCCAAACATGTTCACTGGAAGAAAAAGAGCCTCTAATAAACAGTGCTAGAAAAACTGGCTTTCCACATGCTGAAGAGTAAAACTAGACCCATGTCTCTCACCATGCACTAAAATACTATCAAAATGGATCAAAGATCTAAATATTAAAACAGAAACACTACATCTGCTGGAAGAGAGAATATGCAGTAATCTTAACAACATAGGTGTAGGCAAAGACGTTGTGATAAATACTCCAAGCGTTTTGGAAATACTACAGAGAATCAACAACTGGGATTTCGTCCTGTTAAAAAGCCTTTGCACAGCACAAGAAATCACCAGTGGAGGGAAGAGACAACCCACAGAAGGGAAAAATATTTTTGCCAGCTGTTCCTTCAGCCCAGCTTGATAGTTCTAAACCTTAGGTTTTCAAGTGCACTCTTGCCTCAAAACACTCTCTACCACTTTGTCTCTTCTCTTCTTGGCTAAATCTTCTAATTACCTTCTCTAGAGAGTTCATAGGAATGAGAAATATTCCAAAACCAGTTAACAATGTGGTAGGGAATAATTAAAGATTAATCAAGGAGAGGGACTGATTTGTGTCAGATGCTGCTGCTAAAATCAAGTTATTTGCCAGGCATGGTGGCACATGCCTGTAATCCTAGCACTCAGGAGGCTGAGGCAGGAGGATCATTGTGAGTTTGAGACTAGCCTGAGCTACAAAATGATCTCAAGGCCACCCTGAACTGCATAGCAAGACCCTATCTCAAGAAGACAAAAATAAATAAAATAAAATCAAGTTACTTGAGAACTGAGATGTGACTAAAGGATTTATCAACAATATTTCTTCAGTAGTCACTCACTAAAAGAAATATCAGTGTTTGTGAAGTTGTAATTTTTATGTATTATGGTGGGTTTTACAGTGCAAATTCCTGACATCTAATTGTGAGTTCCAAAATGCAGCTGGAAAAAAATTCTACACTGTGACACAGTAGGGTAACACTGTATACTTAACAAGTAGAAAAACTAAAAAAAAGAAAGGTTTAGTTGAAATTCCCTTGGAGAGCAAGAAGCCATAGTTTCTCATGCCATTGCTGCCTGTGCACTTCCCCAGGAAGGGCAACCACCTGCCAACCATTGTTTTGAAGAACATTTTTATTCCATTGCTTTATGAGAAGTGCATTGTATTTAGGAACTAATATTCTTCATGTGCCTGGCCCCCTCATGTTTGTCTGTTCAGCAAGTTCAAGGATCCTTTCTGCCTTTATGAAAAAAAAAAACTTACCTTATCATAGAACTTTTATTTTTAAATATCAAGCAAAATGAAATGATTGCAATAATCTTGCCTTTGCCAATAGTGTAATAATAACATTATGGTTAGATGTGTCTGTAAAGTTTTTAGTCAAAGAGATCAAATTATTATTGTTCATGCTTTCTCTACTTAGAAAGAAGGAACGGAAAAATATGTACATGTATACAAGATAGCTAAGGTAATTATACTACCAATTTCTATTGGTTTATTGAAATTAATGTTTAAGTGATTGATCAACTTACATGCCTAGATCTGGTTATCTGGTTATTCAGATAACCAGATCTAGGCATGTAATTCCCAATTCAAAGAATATTAAATGGAAACAAAGATCAGTTCATCAAATATTTGAATTATAAAATTGTGTTTTATCACAGAGAAAAATTTTTCTATGATCTGAAAAAGATGTATTAACATGGAACTTAGTTTTAAAGGTAAATGTGCATGGTAGTTAATGGTTTTCTTTTTGACCATAGTCTGTAATTATAAACAATGTTACCCTGGACAAATCAAGCTATAATGGAGCTCCTTGTATTAATGACATATTCAGCCATTGTCCCAATTCTTTGGTTTTGTTGAAATGGAAACTAATTTAAAAAATGCAGACAAATACATCATCTGGCTTATTTTCAGGACAACATTTATGATAAAACTTAAGTATTTAAGAAATTAAATGTGGCCGAGCTATAATCTTGAGTAATCCAAGTCTTCAATTAGTGTTAAAATCAAGTCATGTAAGGGCTGAGGATAGAGCTCAGTGGCCCAGAGCCTGCCTGGAAACAGCGAGGTGAGTTTGATGCCTGGTACCAGAAAAAAAAAAACAAAAAAAATCAAGTCATTGAAGAAAGATATTTAATAAATTCTATCTTTAAAATCATCAAGGAAAATCAGTATACACTTCCCTTAGCTAAAAGTATACATTCTATTTTCTCTCTAACCTGCTTCTCCTGTGATTTAATTTTCTTTCTTGACCTTTACTTAGAGGAAACAGATCAAATGGGAAATAACTGCTTACTGCCACTCGTACAATCTCTCTGAAATATATTTTGGCTTGTGACCTTTAAATTATGGGGTAAATAGCATGAATCTCATCTCCTCTTATGGACTTGATCTGTGGGTCAAGATATGTTTGCTTTTCATCTGTATGAAAATGCTAGAGGCTGTGACTGCCATGGGGTCAGTGGGGTCAGGTGAAGAACGGGCAGTTTCCAGTGGAGCCAGGCAGGGGATGAGGTGACAACATGAAATGGAAAGTTATGGAGGAGGAGATTTTTCCTGACAGAAATGCTGATTACAGATGGTCACCTGCCCTTCATGGGTGAGGATAAGGTTCTCAGGACAGTGTGAAAATACCTGGACTCTACGGGCGGGGCACCTAGGCAGAACTCTGCAAAAAGCTTGTCTGTGGGGCAGAGTAGCTGTGAGATCAGAGTTTGAAATAGAATAAAATGCCTCAGGGGTCTTATGACATTTCTCTCCCAGTAAGAAGGGCTGTCTTGTAAGCACCAATTTAACATTAGGGTTGATATCCCCAATAAAATATCATGGACACTTTTAGAGTTTCCACTACCCAAGCTATTTTGGCTTGATAAATTGAGCTATATTCTTACTTTCAAAAACGTAATGTTTCATAAAGCCAAATGATATTTACTGAGATATAAATAAAGTTGAAATTCTAGTCAAGGTTATCTGACTTTTTAAAATCAATATTTTCCTGTGAAATTCCCAGATTGTTCACATTGCTTTAGTCAGCATTTAAAGGAAAATGCATGCCAACAAGGTAAAAATTAATTTATAGTAAATGCTTTCTGTCAAGAGACAACTTGCCTGCTTGCAGTTGTTTGGAGCTGAATGTGTTCTAAGCACACTGCATGCTAATGTTCTTGCCTAGATATCGATGAATGTGGGACCGGTAGGCACAGCTGTGCCAACGATACCATTTGCTTCAACCTGGATGGTGGTTATGACTGTCGGTGTCCGCATGGGAAGAACTGCACGGGAGACTGTATCCATGACGGGAAGGTCAAACACAGCGGTCAGATCTGGGTGCTGGAAAATGACCGCTGCTCTGTGTGTTCATGTCAGGTCAGTCTCCAGAAAACTTTTATGTGAGTTGTAATTTGCATATAGTTTAAGTGAGTTTTGACCAATGCATACATGAATTTCAGCAGGATAACAATGTAACAGAACATTTTCACTAACCCAGTTGTTCCTTGTGTCCTTTCCTCATTAGTCCTGCACCTCTAGACCTAGCAGATACTGCTTTCAGTCCCCATAGATTAATTTTGCCTAAAGCTGCATATAAATGAAATCTCTTGTATTTATTGATTTATTTGTTTATTTTGTCCTTGTACTAGGGGAGTCAACCCAGGGAGTCCTTGCTGAGCTACATCCACAGCCCGCTTTTTATTTTTTATCTTGGGATGGGGTCTTGCTATGTTGTTAAATTGCCCAAGCTGGGTTTGAACTCCTGATCCTCCCCCGGCCTCTGAGTGCTGGATTTCTTGCATGGACCACTGCACAGGCTTCTTTGAAATCTTATAATAAGTACTCCATGTGCTTGACCTCTTTCCCTTAGTGTTCTATTAGATTTTCACTCATATTGTGATATATCTATTCCTAAGCAGTATTCCATTGTACCACGAAACTGCAATGTACTTATCTATTCATGTGTTGGTAAAATTTTATTACTATGCTAATTTTTCTATAGTGATAATCTTTTTTAAATTTTTTTATTTTAAAAGTAAAAGAACAAAAACACTAACAAACATACACACAGTAGCACAAGAACAGTACAAAAACTGAACTACAGATAAGGTGGCAGGGGATCAACAATGGTTGTTGTATTACACGTTGGTAGCTTCAAAGTGTATACTCAGGACAATACAAATAGACATACAAGGTTGATCAAACAACTAATCACCAATTGTTTCCCACATCAATATGACATGAGACAACAGTGCAACCCTGTCAGCCATCCCGCACATACATACATACCTACTCAGCTGTCCTCCTCTTCCTCCTCTCCTTCCCTTCATCCCGATTGCTCTCTACACTTGAGCAGTCTCCCTTCATCCCTCCCGATCTATATTCTCACCTCCAGGTTCCTACACTGATGATACTATACGCTGTTTGCACATGCACATCTGGTTTACCTCACTATAGTGATAATCTTATATTTAAATAATTGCATAAATGAAGCTAGAAGAAACTATGACCCAAGAGTTAAAAGTATCAGTATGGTCTATAGTTCAGTTGAGAGGTTTCTGTTATGTGTACCCAGTTAATAATAGAGACTTAAAGTGTAGTTAAATGGAAAATGCTATTTTGAAAGAAATTGGTAACTGTACAGAAACATAAAGTCAGTAATATTGTAGAAATTTAGCAATATGTAAAAGTTGCTACTATCTACCAAATATATACTTCCCTTCACACAAAACAAATTTGTTAGTATTCAAATTACTATACTACCTACCTACCTACCTACCTACCTACACACACACACACACACACACACACCCAAGGACCACGTAGCCAGTATCATATTACACCACTACCAATCAGAAATCTCTGTCAAGTCACGTGAAGAAAAGTGTAGAAAAGAAACGTGAGGTCCTCCAGGTAGGTAATCTCTATGGATTAGCTACAAAATTGAATTTTAAAGAAAATATATGATGTTAGGTAAAAATTCTGAATTATCTCAACCTCCAAATGATACTAAGATACTGAGAAATGGGATTTTGAGGTCTTACTTTTCCCTCCTTCTACAGAATGGATTTGTCATGTGTCGACGAATGGTCTGTGACTGTGAAAACCCAACAGTCGATCTTTTCTGCTGCCCTGAATGTGACCCAAGGCTTAGCAGTCAGTGCCTCCATCAAAACGGGGAGACCTTATACAACAGCGGTGACACCTGGGTCCAGCAATGCCAGCAGTGCCGCTGCCTGGTAAGTCCAGCCCCATGAAAGGCACTTGGGGCCCAAACAAGAAAGCCACCGACTTTCCCTGCCCACCCATGCACAGTGCCCGGCCACAGCACTGGCAGTTGGAAAAATAGGAGTCTGATTAGGACGATGAAATGAATGACCTGAGAAAACCATTCCGAAGTTAATGTGGTGCCCTACCTTGTGTATGCTTTTCTGAGAGTGCTGTCTCCTCCTGGAGTATTTCCATGGCTTGAAGAGGAAGACTTCCTTCACCACCCCATCCAGTGTGCACTTACATAGAAACAGCTCTGAGTAAAACGGGCATTTATGGGGGAAAAATTATTTTTTCAAAGAAACCTTCTGTTAGCCCTCTCCACTTCGGTCCATGCCTCAGATTTAAAACAACAAACCAAAACACTTACTTTCCACCCACCACTGTTGTCAGTGCTATTTGGTGGCACTTTGGTTCGCACATTCTATTAATATATTTATTATGTATGTATGTACTATACATATTAAAATTGGATTTATATATATTTTTGTGAAACTCTTCCTGGAAACAACAGGGATAAAAACTTGATAACGAAAATATCCAATTTTTTCAGTTGAATAAATTTCTTTTCTCTTTTGAGTTGTGTGAATAAAAAGGGGACTTGCTTTCCTTGTGTAGCAGAAGGTTCCACAGAAGAGGTCACTTCTCAGGGACAGCTCGATGCCCTTCTGTTTGTGAGAGGATATTTTAAAGGCAATGCTGTTTGTTGCTTCTTTTCTTTATACTTTCCACCCAAAACTCAACTAAAAGAGCAAGGTCAGTTTCAGTGCCTGAAGGGTGCTTTCATCTCTGAGACCATACGATTCGAAATTATGAAGAAAATAGGAAACAGGTGGGAATTACACTTTTAAAACTATAAAATTTCCACAATTTTCTCATGTGGAATAAGAAGGACTAGAACCAGCTCCTCGGTATATGTCTGTTTAGGGAGGATTCCAAAGTCCCTGTGTACTAGTCAGCTTCTCCATTGGTGAGACACAATGTCTGTCACGCACAACTTCAAGGACAGGTTTACTGTGCTTATTGTTTCAGGAAATTCTGCTCAGTGTCAACAGGCTCCAAGTCAAAAACATGACAGCAGAAGTTCATGGTGCTTAGACCATGGTAGCTGAGAAGTAGAGCCAGGGAACAATACCAAAGAGGGAAGGACAAGGGGCCAGCAGAAACCTTAAGGGAACACCTGACAGACATGCCAAGAAATACTCAGAAGCATGCTACACAATCCTCAGGAAAGATCCCAAAGTCAGTCAGGTTAACACTCTTCCTTGCTGCATCTTTCCCCTTGTCAGCTTATCAACTCAATGCCTAAACACATCTCCTTAAACCATACTTAATCTCCAAATAAAGACAATACTAAATTCGTAATTCCACATAATGTAATCCACATGCCCTACATTCCACAAGAAATGCAAGAATGTCTTTCCCAAGGTCTCAACAGTTCAGCATCTTTTGAAAGTCCAAGACAAAGTCTCTTCTGAGACTCAAGGCAAACTCTGAGCAGTGAACCTCTATAAAAATAAAAAAGTAGGCGTTGTAATCTCCAGGTACAGTGGCATAGGGTAACCTGCTCGTCCCTCACAGGAGCAATGGGGCAACAGAGAGAATACAGCCAAGGCAAGACCAAAGCTCAGCAGGTGGACATTAAATCCCGTAGTCCCATGTGTGGCACCTAGGCTGCTCAGTGGTGAGATGCGAGTTCCGGAGGGTGTGAACAGCCTGACGCCTATGACCTTGCTGTTTGCAGCCAGCATCTTTGTCTCTTGGGCTGGCTCTGCTCACAGTCCACAGCTGTCCTTGCAGACATCACACATTCCTGGCATCTCCAACTCCCTGTGGTCTCCAGTTGCACCTTCGGCTCCATTCCCGCAGCCTCAGGGACGGTCTCCTCAGGGCCTCCTTTCCTGGCCTCCACAGCCTATCTTTGAAATCTGGGTGGGAGACTCACTACCCCCACAACTCCTCACTCTGTGTGCACGTAAAACCAGCATGCTGAAGAAAAGGGTGGTATCTACCATCAATGCAGGCTGTAACCAGGGCCCTTTGGACAATGGTTATAGTGACCTCTAAGCACCTGGGTGATGAACACAGTGAAATGAATCCTAGGAAACCAATTCCTTAGACAGCTTTTCTCTAGCAGGGGCCTGAGGACTCTTTTCAAATCAAAAGTTTATACTTTTGGACCTTTAAGCCTGTGATGGGGGGAATCTTGCTATTCCTGAAAGACCTTCAAGGTAACTTTCTTCTTGTCCCTATACAAAGTATCAGTTTGTTTTTGATTGAATTAATCTCTTCATCAAGCACACCTCCTTTGGCCCCAATGTCATATGTGTTTCTCTGACTTTTGCCCCCAGTTCTCACCTATAAATCCAACTCAAAACAGCCATGAGTACCTAGACCACAGCCTAAATGTTAGGCTGCCTTTGGATTTTCTCTTTCAGATCAATTAATTCACTACCCTTATTCCGTCTTCCACAAAGTCTCAGTACATTGACAAAATGTAGACTGTATTTGCCAGAATGTAATACACATGACCTCCAATCCAACTGCTAATGCAGTCCTCATTGCCAACGGAAGCCTCTGGGCCTTTACTCTGCACATTCCTGTCAGCAATCTAGTCTCTGTGCTACATTCAAACTAAGCTATCCTCTGCTTAAGGCATTCTAAGGCTTCACCAGCCAGTATCTCCAAAGATTTCTGAATTTGTCCCACTAACCAGTTCCAAAGGCTTCTAAACCACATGATCAGGAGTAATCACAGCAACAACCCCATTTTTCTGGTACCAGTTTTTGATAGTAGCTTTTCTGTCACTGAGGCACAATACCTGACACAACTTAAAAGAGGAAAGATTTTGGTGGCTTACTGTGTCAGGGCACTGGGCACATAGTGGGGCGACTCTAAGGAAGGGCATGGCAGAGCACAGATACTTAGTTCATAGCACTTGAGAAGGACAGGACAACAGTGTCAGAAAAGAAGGAGTGAGGGACCCCAAGCCACATCTTTTTGACCTCCCATACTCACACAGAAGTGTGCTCTGCCAATTCCCTGGATAGAGACTAAACTCAAGCAAATAAACTCTCCTCCCCAACTGCCACACTATACTGAAAAATGTATAACTGAACAAAGAACTGTCAAACACCCTTCATATTTCAGGTTTTCTTTGTACAAAGTTTTCTTTATGAGAAAGGCATAAATGAGAAGTTTAGGGGGAAAAGATGAAAATGGCATCTTGCGTCAGAAAGTTAAGTGGAAACCTCTCCCACATTAAATAACTTCTTTGTCAGGGAAAGCTAGAGGGATGCAAATTTTATTGCTTTGAGAGAAATGGTTGTGACTTTTGTTTTATTGTTCTTCTTGTTTAATCCTTGAAGATTGTTTAAAACTCCAAGTGCGAGGTAGATAGGATTCTGACAGGGCTTTTGTAGATTGCCTGCAAGATTCATGGGCTTGAACGGTCTAAGTATAACTATCACTCAGATAAATGGACTATCCTACAAGCACTGTTCTTGCCACCCTCCCTGCCTCTCCCAGCGCTCCCTTTCTCTCCTGGTGCCCTGATGCATCTGTTTTCCTAACAGCAAGGGGAAGTTGACTGTTGGCCCCTGCCTTGCCCGGATGTGGAGTGTGAATTTAGTGTCCTCCCAGAGAATGAATGCTGCCCACGCTGTGTCACAGACCCCTGCCAGGCAGACACCGTCCGCAATGACATCACCAAAACTTGCCTGGACGAGATGAATGTGGTTCGCTTCACTGGGTCCTCTTGGATCAAACATGGCACGGAGTGTACCCTCTGCCAGTGCAAGGTAAAAGCGTGTTACATTTAAGGGGCGAGCCTTGGCGGGCTGCGCTGTCTCAGACTTGAGAATGTGCCTCGCTGGGATAGCGGGAAGCGTTTCCTTTTCTATGTGTTGTTCAAACCGAGGTGGGAAGCATGGCACTCAGCTTTCTTAGTATCAGGACCGATTGTCAAGTGCGTGCTCTGATGTATATTCCAAGAGGAGGAGAGTGCATGGAGTGAGGCCAGAGTGATTAGCAGGAACAGCTTAAATTACCCTAATATCACTAACCGTGCACGTCTTTTAAAAAGCTACAGCACCAAACTTCATGTTTCTTCTGTCATGATGAAAGGCAATATCATTTTATTGATTTTTATCTAGTTCTTTTATGAAGTCTGTAAAATATATTGACAAAGTAGATACATTACATTTTCTAAAGTGGAAATCAGTAAGGCAGAATGGGCATGTTTCTTGGTTTGTTGTGGGCAGTTACATTGAGTTGAAGAATTTAAGGTCTGTGTTTACCATACTTTATTTGTACAGTTGGTGAAAAATCAGTATAAAGATTTTTCTTTTTATTCTCATAGGAAAACAGTGCCTTTTACTTCAGTGAGCACAGAAATGTAGATAACATAGCCAGAGAAGATAAGAGTTCAGAGTGGCCAAGATGAAAGCATTCTGATCATTATCTCTACAAAATTTAATTTAGTGGCCTTTGTACTTCAGAATAATAACTTTAAGATCAACAGTGAAATTGCATACCTAATGTAAAGGCTCAAAAGCAACTATAGCAACAAAATAAAGATGTCAGCTTTCTTCAGCACTGCATAACTATACTTTGGTTTTTCAGTGAACGCTTCATTTTGTAAGTTTTTTTTCCAAAGAGCAATTTAATTCAGATTCACTTAGTTTACAGTCTCACTGGAGTGGGTTGATATAACAGGACAAAGAAATATAAAATGATTTAGGCTTTGAGACACCTCTTCTGTGTCTTTCAGACCCAAATTTCTAGCTCTTTCAATCAGTGCAGCTTGTTAATCAAGCAATCCTTTTTATCTGAACATGTGCTACTATTTTCTGAAAGTACATTGACAAATTCGAAAGTATCTATTGCTAAAAGTTAGTAATGATGGACTTGCAGCACTACTTCAGTATATGCTTACTAGGTGTACATTGTACAGTGAATGTCTCAAAATGAGTACTAATGACCAACATGAGGTTCTTTCTGATATTTAACTGCCCAATAGAGTTGAGATTTTACACCCTTAATCTGATAGGTTACTGTCCTAAACAGTGGCAATAAAAATATATACCAAGAGATGGCATGAAAATTATACCAAATATAGCTCAGACAGATACTTCCAGCAAAAAATTGTACTTACTAACAGGCATGAAACATACCTGTTTCTTATGGGGTACAGAGCATGAATGAGCTTATTAAAATCTACTACAATCTTTTGACTCTTGGTCAGAATGTATTACATATTCTAGAAAATGTACTTTGATATTAAAGTTATTTATTCTTGTCAGATAAGTGCTAATTCTTAAAAGTGACGATTACATGCCATTTGCCATCTAGATTGTAAAGTTATGTTCAATTTTAAGAAATTTACTGTGTTTAGAAAAAATTTGTTACATATATTTTGTGGTATTTTAAAAACTAAAGATTTTGCAAATCTAGCTTTAGATCCTGCATTAGAGATGAACATTCATTCAAATTCAGTGTTTTCAGAGCACTGATTTCATTTGTTACTTACTTCTCCAGCCTACTTTGAGTTGCTCATTTTTAGCCAGTAAATAGTGACAACTTTGGAAGCATTCTAATTTGACTCCTATCTTACAAAATTTAATTTAGTGGCTTTTTACTACATAGTCATACTTTTGGTATCTACACTAAACTAAATAAACAGTGTAAAGGCTTAGCAACAGTGTGGGGTTTTGTGCTGGTACAGGGTATGATGATAAGCCAGACGCAATCATTCCTGAGAATTACTATCTAGCAGCTTATTGTCTGAAGCTATGATATGAGACCATTTAAATTAATTAAAATTAAATGAGATTTAAAATTCAGCCCCTCAGTTACCCAGCCACATAGGAATTGCTCAACAGCCATGTGTAGGTGCTGGCTATCGTATTAACACAGGTAGAAAACATTGCTACCCTCAAAGAATGTTCTTTTGGATGGCTGGTCTAGCGGTCAAGAATGCAGCCTAAGAAATCAGGTTTCCTGGAGGCAAACCATGGTAAGTCCCAATAATTATATGACTCTGGTGAACCTTCCTGAATCCCTCTGGGCTCAGCTTAGTTACCTGAGAAAAGAAAGTGACGGCATTCACTCGGGCTATGTGACAGTACCTACTTAAGAGGGTGCTACAGGAATTAAGTGAGGCAATCCACAATAAATTTCATACAGCGCTCAACACATCAGAGTCAGTGCTCAGTAAGTGCTGGCTGTTATGATGTACACTAAATAAACATTCATTAAAGTCTTGACGCAAATAGTATTACAACTGTGATGGATACTCTGAAAGATGTACCATTCAGGAGGCTATGCATCATGTGAACCAGTCACTTACTGAGGAGTAAGAATCTCCTCAATAAGGTTAGGACCAAGGAACAGGAGCTATAAAGGGGTAGGATTTTCCCTTTCACCTTTTTGGAAACGTTCTCTGATTTTATTTGCTAAGGTTTACAAACCTGCATCATCCCTTCAGCCTCTCATCTGGGGGTGCTCTGTCTCTCTCTGATTCTCTTCTGCAGTTTGAGAACCAGCCAAGGATTTGAGGGGAGGTACGTGTTGATTCATTCTTTACAGATATTTCCCCCTCAACTCTGAGCTCCTCTGCTGGCCCACAGACTGTCCTCTGAGTCGGCAAGCCTAAACATGTGGCTTTCTTCTTGAGCAACAGCTGCAGAGACAGAGCACCCCAAGGGGAGGAAAAATGAATCTCACACTGCACATTTCCCTTCTTTCAGGGTTGCAACTCCTTCAGTGTCAGCTGCCGCTTTCCGTGGCTCTCAGTTGTTCTTTAATATTTAGTCCAGATTTTGCAGTTGTTGTCTAAAGGAAGGTTAGCCTTACCTAAGAAATGATGTCGTTACTGAAATCGGAACCCCAGTGGGATGTTGTATTACTCTTTCCTTTTTGAAGTATGTTTCCCTAATTAAGGAGCTGCCAGTGATATAGCTTGTAGAACACTTGTCTTGTAAATTGCCGAACATATCGATGTGGATTAAGAGAAATGCTCCTGGAAGACTTTGGAAAATAAATACCAGTCCTGCCTTCATGAAACACACTTATGGGAACCACACCAATGGCTTTTACCGTACGGTGCTCTAGTACTAACTACACGCACATGCTCTGGCAGAGGCACCACAAATTCCTAACTCTTATTGCTATGCAAAACCCCCACAGTTTAAGGAAGAAATTCTCTCTCGAATTAGTACACTCATCCCCTCGTGGGGCCTATGGATTAGGGGAGATCATGTAACCAGGTTATTGTTAGAAAACGTATGCCTCTAAGCAGGAAGGTGAGACTTTACAATGGCCCTAGAGATCCTAGAGATCATTGAGTCTCTCTTTCTGCCAGAATAATAATTCTGCTTAATAGACATTTAGAAGGATGAGAACTAGATTCAGTTGGCAGTATTCTGCTTGGATACAGAGACTGGCTTTTCCCCTCACTGGGTGTGCTTCTACAAAGGCTGGCATATTACATTGTCTTTCTGAAAGTTTTATCTTAGAGAAACAAAGACGTTTTCATCACATTAAAATACATTTTCAATCATGGAAAATCAATTATGGGAGAGAAACTACAGGATAGCAGATGAATTATAGTGAGAGGCTCACCTCGGTGTTCACCCCAGCTCTATCATTTCTTAACTGTGTGATTTCTGGATATGATATTTAAGCTTCTTGATCTTCAGTTTTGGAACTAAAAAGTGTGACTATTTATAGTGATCCTGCTGGGTATGCTGTGAGGTTGAAATTAGATAATGTATTTCAAATTCGTGGCAAAGTGTTTCACATAGAGTGTTCACTCGAGAAGTGTAAGGAAATTATCATCACTGTGATTATAATAATGGCATTTAACGTTGTCGTTGGGAGTAGTTAGCTGGTTGAGAAAAGAGTACAAGAACCCAAAGAAGAAGGTGAATCATTTTTCATTTTTTGTAGTACTTTATATTATTTTGATTCTGTATGATGAAAACTAATAATATAAACCCATCTCTTGTTGGTTTATTTCCTACATTTCATCTCTACATCGCTTTCTTCACCACCTTGAAAATTCTCACCCAGACCTTCTTTCAGTTTCTTCACTAAAAAGCATCTGTCGCTTCAGAGTCCCTCCTCAGCCGTTTTTCAGGCTTTCGACCCACCTTGTTATGTAACTGTCTTCAGATCTTGATTTAAATGTCACCTCCACAGAGATGCCTAACCTGGCTGCTTATCTAAGTAGACAGTCTTGTGTTCCTCTCGGAGCAGCACCTCACTGATTTCTTCCTGTCTGAGTTTGGGGTGCCATAACAGAATACCTCGGACTTGGTGGCTTAACAGCAATTCCTTTCTCACAGTTTTAGAGGCTGAGGAATCTGTTCCTCACAGTACAAGATCAAGAAGCTACAGGTCTGATGTAGACAGTCATCTCCTGGCAGCTAGCAGAGAGAAAGGCAGGGGTGTTCCCCTGTCTTTTCACAGGCACTAATCTCATTCGTGAGGGCCCTACCCTCAGGCCATAATTGACTCCCACAGGCCTCGCCTCCTAAAAGGATTCCTTTGAGGAAACCCTAATCCGTGGGCGATTACGAGTTTTGAGGGGACACAAACACTCAGTCCATAATACTTTTCAGTACTTTTCACAATTGAATTCTCCTTGGTTTCTACTTGTTTTCCCCCAGAAAGAACTGTGGACATGACCCTTTCTGGTTAGTAACCAGCTCTGCTTTATGTAGCAATGTGCCTAGTCCTTCATGTACTAAACGTTGTTACGAACTAATGAAAGAGTACATCTGGTACCCTTTTATGTTACATTACTCGCTGCGTATAACTAGGCAGGCGGTCTGCCATGGTAGCCATCTAAGCTATCTGAGCAGTTTTCCATCGGGTAGAAATGAGCTCTCCGCTTAGGTTTGTATGCACTAACCAATAAATGTGAACGTTTCCTAATGGCTAAGAAATTAATACCTCACCTTTCTTTCTCTAGAATGGCCAAATTTGTTGCTCAGTGGACCCACAGTGCCTTCAGGAGCTGTGAAGTTAACTGTCTCACGGGAGATTTCTGTTTCAAGAATGTCCTTTCATTAAAAAGTCCAAAACAAAGGTGAAACTTTAAACTGGATGACTTGTGGGCAGCTAAGTGCAGCTTTGCTAATAGCTGTGTAAACTTTGCATTATAAGGTTTGTGGAGCTTGAGAAAATCACAAGAGGAAAATTCTTGGGGAAAACTAGACCACAACTCTGCCTCTACTGTACTTGACATCACCCTGAGAGAAGCATGGGTGGGAAACACCCACCCCAACAGCCGCCTGAGGCCTGGAGAGGAAGCCTGAACCCATCAGATCTTTGAAAGCCTCTGGCTTCACTGGTGCAAAAGTTTTCCTTCTAGATTAGAATCTTCATGAATCAGTAGGTTCCTCACTGCAAAACATAAAATGCAAGGCGGTGAATGAATTATATTTTCAGAAGTAAAACAAAGAAGCTATTACATGTTATATACAGTACACACTCAGAAAAGAAATCTGAAACAAGTTATTGTTATGATAAAAATAATGCACAGGCATGGTTACTTAATATTTTCTAACAAGAAAAGTCACTCCTATTTCCTTGTTTTACTGCACTTAATATTATTTGGTTGAATTTGTTCAGTATGAGCTCGTTCTTGTGAAAATTAAATAAATATTTCTCTTACCTTATAACATGTATGAGTCTTTGTGTCTTGTGTACTGTGTTCCTCTTTTCCACAGATAGTTCAAAATATGAATTGCTTTCTAGTTCTGCTAATGAAAACCTCCCACTATGTTATTTCCAAGGTGAACAGTGACTCTCACTAAGTCATATGCTTAAGTGGGGATGAAATAGATCTCTCTCCATTCATTTTTCCCACCCTGCTTTTGTGTCTTAACCTGGGAAGCTGACCTATATAAAAAGTATTACTGGGCTCTCTTTGCTCTGGATTCTGGTCTGGTCTCAGTTATACTGCAGGAGGGATGCTGGTAGCATAGCAACCTGAGGTGGAAGGTGGACATCTATTTCATGGGCTTCCTTCTTACCAGGTCACCACCTTGCTGCACTGTGTCACCTTACGGAAGGCTGTGTCTCCTACTGGCACCTTCTCTGTCCAACCGCCCTCTTTGATTCATATAACTTCTACTGGCTTCCTCTGCCTCAGAGATGATAATGACTCTGTCCTTGGGAAGTGCCCGCTCTGTTTCTTGTTGGTTTTCCTATTTCCAGTCACATCCTTATAAATGGTCTCTTTGTTGCACTCTTTAATCAGCCGTCTTAAATGTGCCATCTGCTTCCTGCCAGAAATCTGACAGATAAACATAAGGAGGGGAATGTGTGAAGGTTGGGAATGTCTTCAAGGATTGGTCCTTCACATTTGGATATATAAATCCTTCTCAAGGTTAGAGAGGATTGGTATATTCCATGTTAAATTTCCACCAGAATCTCAGGGGGAAACATAAGCATAAATTGATAGGGGAAGATATTCCAGTGTAGCCCTATTCTTATATTTTATACTGGAATGAAAAGAAAATAAAAGTGTTGTCAAATTATGTTTAGCTGCATGGAAGCATTTTTTTCTTTAAAGAAAAAACAAAAATAGCCAAAAGATCACCACCACACAGGCACAGAAATGGTAAAGTGGCTTTTAGCTATCCTGTCACCATTGCTATGGAAACAACCTAACATGGGCGGAGCAGAGGAATATTTATAATGTGCTAACACTTAGGCATGCATAGTATTTATTACCCATGTAAATTCAAGTAATTCTCTCTATGCCCTGGATTTATCATACATAATTTCTGGAGGCTTTTTGTTTAACTTAAATTTTCAGCAAAGCATGAGGTTTATTTTTATCTACTATATTACCATGGAAAGTTGCAGTTCAGTGTCCAAGAGGGTATCTCCTCATTTGAAGGGTTTTCCACATTATTTTTTCTTTATATGGGTTTAATATTTCATATTGATTATTCCTGAAACAAGTACAGTTTTACATGCTTTTAGGGCAGTAAAAATTGTGTATACGCACTCATATACCTGGGTCCATTCTCACACGTCTTCACTATATGGATGTCTTGCTGGAGGGAGGTGCAAGTCTGGAATTTCATAGTCCTGAAGTCATAGTCCTTAAGTTCATAAGTCACTTTTAAGTCCTTATAGTGTTTTGAGCATCTTGGTGACTTGAAGACTCTTGCTTTTCATAAATGAGTGAAAGAAAACTCATAATGCTGAGAAGGAAAGGGGAAGAACAAGACAGTGCTTTTAGCAGGGCCATTCAATCAACAAATCTGTTCACATTGAATTTTCTCCCTTTGATGGGGAAAATAGTTTAAACAGAAGGTCCACCCCTCAGGAGAATGATTGTTTTATCTACACACCCCTAGAAGTAGTAATCAATTATTTATTAAGAGCTTTGTCCCTTGAAAAAGAGGCAGTGAATACCTTGTTTCTCACTGATGATAACTGGCAAAATGTGATGGTTCAGTTATGCAGACATTACAGGAAGGTGAGAACTAGGAAGCACAAGTTTAATCTGAAGGTGCTTAGCTCCTTTAAGTGCTAAGCTTGATAGAAATGGTTCTTACTATCTTTCCTTTGCTTCTCCTCTTCTAAGGGAAAAAATGATAAAACCAAGAACATTTAAATGTGTTTCTTTAGTAAGTAATGTAGCATGATCTACATCATTTATCTACCTAGTTGAAAGACTACCATGTTACTGCTTTGCTCACCTTTTGTGCTGGTAAAGAGTTCTGAGCATGTGCAGTCACACAGCAATACCATGGAACTCCTTTGATTCTCCCCACAATGTGGCTGCCTACAGCCAAAGTCAAGATAGCCTGCAACTGCCTTACAAAATGCACAGTGTATCAAAGGTCTAAAACAGCAGTCAATAGTCCTGAGTGCTGGAGTACAGGAGTTATTCAGTTGAACAAAGCTGAAGTTACAGGTACTGAATAAAAGATGAGCTCTGGTTCACTAAGCATTACCTCATCTATCAAAACTCCACACTGCTGACTATTTAGGAGTGCTTCTGAAGGTCAGCAGATCTCACAGACACCTGTGTGGTCCCAGTCCTATTGATCTAGTGCTTAAGCACAGATGATACCAGTTGTTTTTAGAGCAAGGCCTCCTGTCTTTAGTTTTGCAAATGTACAGTGTTTATAGTCCAATGGTAAACTGACCTCAGAGATTCATGCTGAAAGGATGCTTGAAGGCAGTACAGGCACAATATGCACTAAGCGCACTGTTCAGTGTGGCGCCTGGACCTCTCCCTCTGCACAGCCATGCCGTGAAGTTGGCTCACGGTGTTTTTCCTGCCCTTCCGTTACTGGCACACTGTTTCGCACTCTAGAATTCAATGTCTACCATAAAAGAATTGTCACTTCTTCGCAGAATAATTGTTCTTACTTAACAGACCCACAGGTAGAAAGGCAAGAGGACCTTGGAGTATAGTGGCTCCAGGTCTGTGGTGACATAAATGGCATAGATTAGACCTTTGGAAGAGTTTGGGTTAGGACAATCTGAGTGTCAGTGTCTTGTATTCCTTCTGTCTGCCGGGAGGCCATGTTGCTGTTTTGAGCTTAAATCACTTTTCATAAGATTGCTTGACAGATTCTGGAATTTTTCCTTATTCTGAATGACAGATGGCATAATATATGACTGTCACTGCCACAATATTTCACTTAAAACATGCTCTCCTATTTGTCGTCAGTGTTAGCTGTTTTACAGTATGTACTGGTCGAAAATAAGAGAGTGACTACATACAAAGGTAGAAATGATGCTGATTTATTTCAAGTAATTTTCTATCTCTTTCACTAAACCACAGCCATGAAGCAAAGGAAAACAGAAAAATTTGTGAACTATAATTGTATTGAAAAAAGCAATTTAGGAGTATGTTTCTCAAAAGAGATGTATGACAATATGAAGAAAATACAAACCCCTATTCAACAAATCAGTTTTGAGAGCCCACCATCTCCTAGACATTGTGCTGTCCTCTGAGCGATGACCACAGGGAGCATGCTCACTGCTTTCAGAGTCACCCTGAAGAAGCATCCAGGATCCATAGTGAGCAGTGTGAGTAGATCATAAACATTCATTTACTGCCCACTCATGCAGTGTATGGCCCAAAGGGAAAATTACAAATAGACATTATGTCTGATAGTGACAAGTGCTATGATTCAAAATGAGGCTGGATTCATATGCTGATGTGGACAAGGACGACAGTTTAGCTAGGGTGGTCAAAAACCTCCCTAAGGTAAAGGGGTTAGAGCAAATAGTTGAATGAAGGTAGAGAACGAGCCCTCTGCATGTCGGGATGGGTAATTGCCAGCAGAGGGAACTGTATGCTCAGGGCTGAGGGGGGACATACTTGGAAGTACCTTGGGGAGCGGGATGACCCTGCTGGAGGCTTGCGTGAAGGAGATGCAGTCAGAGAAGTGGCTGGTGACCAAGTGAGGTCCTCCTAGACCATGGTTAGGAGGTGGGGCTTTATTCCTGCTGACATGAGAGTCAGCAGAGGGTTCTGAGCATAGCTGTGCCGTAATCTCACAGGTCAGTTTTGCTCTGCTGTGGAGAACAGAAAGGGCAGAGAGGGGCACAAGAGGTGGGCGGGGGGAAGTACATCCATACCACATGGCTCCGGACATGGTGTAAATGGCTTGGACTAGGCCAGGAACAGTGTGAGAGTCAAAAGGATTTGATATGAAGGAAAATCCAATTAAATGAAGAAATGGATAAGAAGGTTAAATATCACAAAAATGTCAGTTCTCCCCAGTAGTTCTAATAAGGAAAAAGTCCCTTAAAGGTGGCATTAAACTATTATAAAGGAACAAATGACTGAGAATAGCCAAGGTTTTTGAAAGAAGAATTGTATTTGAGGACAGTGGCATTTATGCATATACACATGAAAAGGATGTGAAGATATAAGGATTAAATCATTGTTGAATAAGAGATAGATGTGTAGCTAGATGGCAAAATATTTGTGCAGATAAAAACTGTGAAATATATACAGATGGCAAATAGCTCAGTTCAGGAACTTAGTTCTTTCCACAATTCTAGTCACAAACTGAACTGGACAAGAACTGAATCAAGAATAAAATCTCCCTATATGGTCAACATTGATCCTAAAGAGTGAAATATATATAAATACATAATACATAGTACATAGCATATATATATATATATATATATATATATATATATATATACAGAAAGAGAGAGAGACAGAGACAGAGACAGAGAGAGACAGAGGGAGATGGAGCGCTCAGGAACCACTCCATTCATGCTTTGATAACTGATGTCACAAGGAATAAGTGGGACTGTAAAGGTTGATTATGGGAAAACACTGACATAAAAGCTTATTCTTTCCATACAAAAAGATTGCATGTAAATGAAAGGTGTGGATATAAAAAGTAAAATTATGTTATAAAAAATATTAGGAGAATTTTCTTACCCTCAACATATTTTAATATAGACTCAAAACTCATACATCCATCTTGTAATCATAGTTCATTTGTACTATAGGAAATAGATACAAATATAGGCCATAAACTTGGGAAGATATTGTTACATAGAAATGCAAAAATGGTACAGGGTCCAAACTGAACACAAAAACATTGTGTCCTAAATGGTGTCCTATATACCAAGAAAAAAAAAGAGAGCAATTATCTTCATGACAGCTTCAAAACTTAAACTCTTAAAAATCAGCTCAAGCAAAGAGGTCAAAGAGCTCTAGAATGAAAACTATGGAACTCCAAAGAAAGAAACAGAAGAGGACATTCAAAAGTGGAAAAACATATCTTATTCTTGGATAGGAAGATTTAATATTGTTAAAATGGCCATACCGCCAAAAGCTAGCTGTACATTCAATGCCATCTCTATTAAAATACCAACAACTCCTTCATAGCATTAAAGAAAATCCTAAAGTTCAAATGGAACCAGGAGAAACTCAGAATAGCCAAAGTAATCTAGAGCCAAAAGGGCAAAGCAGGAGCTGTTACAATACCAGATTTCAAGTTATACTGCAAAGCTATGGTAGCAACGCACTCCTGGGACAAAAATGCAGCTTAACAGAATAGAACAAAAGACATCAGAACAAGCCCATCCACAGTCAGCCTTCTGCTTTTTGACAAATGGGCCACAAACATACATTTTTAAAGTGTGTTTAGCAAATGGCTCTTCCCTGAGAAAACTGGCTATCAATGTGCAAAAGATTGATACTAGATCTGTATGTCTCATCCTATACTAAAATGAAGTCAAAATGCATCAAAACATAAAAATAGAAATTTTTGATACTGCTGGAAGGTAACACAGAGGAAACATTTGAAGCTATAGGCACAGGTAAATACTTTCTGAATAGAAAGTCCTATGGCATGAAAACTAGTATCAAAATCAACAAATAGAATTGTATCAAATTTAAAAACTCATACAACAAAGGAAAAACAAACTACAGAACATGAAAAAATAATTGTCAGCTACTCTTCCAATAGAAGACTAACATGGGCTATATAAAGAGATAAAAAATGAATGCCCCCAAACAAATGCACAATCAAAACAATGGACAAATAACCTGAACATACACTTCTCCAAAGAAGTGAAAGTTGCTAGTCAGTTCATGGAAAAGTGTTCATTTTCCTTAGCCATCATGGAAATGCAAATCAGAACTACAGTGATGACCCCAGTCAGGGTGGCTGTCAGGAGCACAGAAAGCAACAAATGTTGGCAAGGTTGAGGGGAAAAAGGAACCCTAGTACACTGTGGGCGGGACTGTGAACTAGCATAGCCGTAATTGAAATCAGTGTGGAGTGTCCTCAGAAAACTATGAATAGAAATTTCACTTGACCTAGCTATATTTGTACTGAGTATATTACCAAAACAAAGACACCATAATATAGTGGTACATGTATGTCCATGTTTCCTTAAAAGCACAGTTAAAATAGCTACAATTTGGACTCATTGTAGGTGTCCATCAGTGGACAAGTGGATAAAGAAAACAGAGCACCCACCCACAAGGGATTACCACTCAGCCTTAAGGGGGAGTGAAGTCATTCATCTGCAGGAAAATAGGTGAAACTTGGAGCTTAGGGAACGTAAGACAGACACAGAAAGTTAGGTGCCACGTGCTTTCTCTTTGCGAAAAACCTAAAACATAGATAAATAAATAAATGAGATGGTAGCAAAGAAAAAGGTCGATTTTTTGGAGGTGGCAAAATGGATTTGGGGTGGGGGGACAGAAGGGAGAGAAGAGGAAAGGTGACCCAAAATGATCACGATGTGTTATGAACATGTAGCAATTTCCCCAAAATGAACCTCACTACTATGCATTGCAAAAATGCATTAATTTTAAAAAATCAGGTGCTGAAATCTCTCTCCACACCTGTCTATATCCACATCATCTATACCTATATATCTTTATGTATCTATACATATCAAAATCTATCCATATGTATTTTTAAGCTCTTAACATGAAGAAAAAGATATAAATCATCCCACATAAAAAGAGCAGAAGGTGCACATAGATATTTCACCAAAACCCTGAAAATGAGAAATGAACACAGGAAAGTCTGCTTGGGCTCAGCAGAAGTCAAGTACACATTTGTATATGAAAACTAAAGTGACAAAACAGGGAAATCACAAAATTTAAAAGTGTGATAACATCAATTTTTGGTAAAGATATAGAAGAGGAACTTGTAACACCAGCAGCATCTCCAAAATCACTTTGGGGGGCAGTTTCATGCTCAAAGTTGATGCTGGGTCCAGCTCTCATGCCCCAGCATACAGATGGAAGTGTATAATATGACCTTGCCTGACCAGTGCATTAGCAACTGGCCATTGGTGGCTGCTAAGGTAAACTTAAATGAAATAAAATAAAATTCCATTCCTAGGCTGCAGGAGCCCCATTTCAAGGGCTCCATGGCCACCCTGTGGTTAGTGGCTAGTGACTACTACAGTGTGTTGGACAAACAGTCTACATATCTATCATTGTGGAAAGTTGACCTGAACAGCACAGACGTAGAAAAATTCTCATGAAAATACGGCAAAGATATTACTACTTGCACAATTAATATCAACAAAATGTCAGAAACCACTCAAATGTCAGTCAACAGGTCACCACCAAACAAAGCATGATGCGTTTATATTGTGGAATGGGCTATGCGTGGTGGCACACTCCTGTAACTGCAGCACTTAGGAGGCTGGGGGTGGGAGAATCGGTGGGAGTTTGAGACCAGCCTGAGCTACAAAGTGAGCTCAAGGCCAGCATGAACTGCATAGTGAGACCCTGTCTCAAAAAGATGAAAAGGAAGAAAAAAACCCTATATTTTGGGATGCTCTACAGCAATAAAAATTTTTAAAATTTGCAAGTAAGTCTCAGAAAAAGTGTTAAAAAAATCAAAAACAGAATGTGCATGCGTAAGACATTTTTGTGAAATTTTAAAACATGAAAAACAACTGATGTATTACGGATAGATACATTTTTATATATGTAAGTATTTTAAAATGCATTGGAATTCTGAACATCATATTAAGAGAGGATATCTCTGAGATGTGGAAGGACACCAGGTATACAGGTATATAACTGTGATGTTAACATTGTACTATTCTAAATACTTCAAGTATTTCAAAATAATGTTGCCTACTTCTGATGTTTTTGGAAACTGAATTTACAAATTACTTAAATGTGTTATTTACTTATTTTTTGATTGTATAAATATATGTTGATTTCTTTATAAATGTATACACTTTTATTCAAAATATATATTTTTATAATAGACTGAGTTTTTCATATGCATGTATTAATATTACAAATTTTACTGAAGCAAGGTTTTTGTAGAAAAAAATATCTGTAGCAATACCTAAGAGCTTGTCAATCTTAGCTACTTATTTAAATAAATATAGTAAAATTTTAAAGCCAAATTTTATACAAGAATTCACCTTTATCTAATCATCTTTGTCATTATTTTCATTTTTATGTTTTGCTTATTCATCTGTCTTCATATTTTATATTGTTACAGGAGTAGCTTGTATTATTTTCTTTCTACTTTTGCTAGCATTTTACACAATTACTAGTACAATTATCAGATATCTATGAAATTTTAATGACAAGTAAATATTTCATTGATTTTTCTGAGATACAGCTTATTTTCTTCTATTTTCTTTTGCTATTAGAAATGCTGTTGTGACTCATATCATGTAAGTTATTTCTTTAGACAATTTCATCAAGAGCAGATTTAATGAAGCAAGTTATGAACAATTCTGTATGATATTATTTAACTTGTTTTATTGCTCGCTCAAGGGTTGTACCAATGTACAATGCCACAAGCAATTTATGGAATTAGTTTTAAGAGAACTTCGCTATCAAACAATACTATCATTTTAATTTTAGTTCTCTGTTGTGAGTCTTTTATATGTGTAGAGTGATATTTTTTTTTAAGTTGAATTTCTTTAAATGACTGTGAGTTTAAAGATTCCCAGTTGTTTATTTGATCATATGTGAGTTGCTCATTCGTGTAGACATTATCACTGTCTGCTTATGTCCTAGGCTCACACATACACTGTGTGTTGACATTTATATAAATTAGAATGAGAGGCTTAATACACAATTTTTAGAAATCCTTCAGTAAGTTTATGCTAATGCTTTCCTCAATGCATTTTTATTTTACAGTTTATCTTCACTTTTATTATAAGGAATTTCAGTATGTACCACTGATAAGTTCTATTTCTTTAAAATTAGCATCCCCGTATCTCCAAATAACTGCTTATGCACATTCCAAGAGTGGGAAACTCCCCACCACTTGGCACCTCTAGACCCTTCTGAGCACATCTGAATATTCACCAGAAATCTGTTTTCCTGAAATTATGAAATGTTGGTCCTGATTCTCCTCACTGGGCTGTACTGACCAACAGGTCCATCTTCTTCCAGTATTAAATTTTTTCCGGTTTGCTCAGTCTGTCCTCACGAAAGATTGCAGTTGCGTTTTTCCACATGGTCTCCAGCTGCTGACCTGTGTATGTATGTTTTCCAGTGGCAAACGCTGTGTTCCAGGAGAAATATCTTTAGCCACCTACATACTTGGTTTAAAATCTGATGCTATGAATTGAGACTCCTTTGCCGGACATCTCTATCTTATAGAGGAGAAAAATGTATTTTTTTCCCAATATACCAAGTGATCGTTTCAGATATATTTGAAATTCATAAAAACTGTGAAATGCTAAATAAGAGTACATTTATATTCAAATTATATCCTCCCAAGTGTGTTTATAAAATCATCTTTCGAAGAGCATATGCAGTGCTGACTAAAATCACATTTGATTCAGTGGTACATTGCAATTCCATAAAGAATGCAATAGCATGTATTTTCTCCTTCAAATTGAATTTTTCTGGTAATTTGAGTTTTTGTCTGTAGTAAATACATTTCTCAGCACAGGTCTTTGTACATCATTTCATCATCTCCATCAGATAGTTCAAAGATATCTTTGCCTTGCTGTGAATAAAGCAGTTGATTTTAATTTAATAATTTGAAACATTTCAACTGCAAAGAAAGTCAATATAAATGGAATTATATCACTAGTTATATTCTCATTCTACACAGAGCAAGATACTAGTAAGCTCCTTCATCAAATGATGATTAACAATAATTACAGAATTATTGCATTGTTTAACCCCTGTTTTCTAAATATTAGTTTTTGTTATTGTGTCACATTTTAACCATCCCAGAGTTTTATTTTTTTATTCAACACGTGAAAACAATATCTTCACAATGTATAAACTATTTTATGTATCACTTTTTTGTTTTTTTATTAGTACATGTTTGCTGTATGTAAATATTACATTTATTATGAATGGCACATGTACATAATCCATATTAATTCTTACTTCCCTTTCCTCCACCCCCCCACACCACTCCACCTTTCGGTAAATCGCTACTCATATAGTTCCTGTCCATCCTCCTACTAGCACTGTCTAAAAACTACCACTTATCATTGCTCTGAGGGAGAAGGTTACTTAAGCAGACTGTCCTCCAAAGAGAAACCCATGGACACTCTTCTGATGCAGTGATATGCAGGAGTAAGACGCAGGGAAGACCATGGGGCCCTCTTCGGTGACTTCCAATGCACCCTTTCCTGAAAGGATCAAAAAAGTGCTCCCTTATATAGAACCTGCAGAGTTGACTGAAACGTGGGTTTGAAGCCAAAGCTATGGTCTACAACTACTAAACTCTGCAACTGTAGGGCTAAATCAGCCATCCTATAATATCACTCACACACACACACACACACACACACACACACACACACACAGGCTACTTGGGAGCAAATTTTTTTTAAGTCCTATATGTAAACATAGAAAAAACGGTGATTGAGAGCCCCACAGCATTTGAGGAAATCCAAAGTGAAGAGGACCACATTTTCCGACCTGAATCCACATGTAACCATGCTGCACATGTCAATAAATCTTGGTCATCTCCCCTGTAAGCACCAAAACTCTGCTATTCACCCTGAGGATCTATGACCCAGAAAGTCTCCTGCCTTTCCAATAAGCTACAAAGCTCTCACAGCTGCAAGTGGTGAGACTCCAGAGCCCCAGAAACTGATTCTCATGAGTTTCAGGACATGTGGGACAAAACCACTGAAACCCCACTCAGGATATTTTTTCTTTATTTGACTACAAAATCAAGTGAGTATACTTTTCCTCAGTAATGGTCTGGTCAAAATTGTCTCCTTTGAAACCCAGAAAGGTAGACTCAGGTATCTTTTGGGAGCTTGAGTATATTGAGTATATTCACCTGTAAAATGGAATGAACAATATTGTCTACCTCCTTGGGCTTTTGTAAGGGCTTGATGAAATTACCCAAAATTCCCCTGAATATTCAAAAAGATCTGAAAGTCATTCAACATGAAAATAAATATTTGTTGAATATGAGTCCACATTCCTGCTTTGTCACCTGTTAACTTCATTTTGCTATATTTGATTTTCTAAAGCATGGGCATATGGTATGTTTTCATTAATAATATTAGCTAGCATATAAAATTGTCAAGGACATTATATTCTATTTATATCTTACTTAGTAACTGAGATTAGTGGCTTTAAGTGAGGAAATAAATTCTAAGATTAATTATAGAATAAAATATGCAGCAAAGCACAACATAAACAATTTTATGAGTTCTAAAATAAAACAAAACAAATTGAAATGTTTTTCTTGAACTTTAAACCAAAACTATAGTGAAAATGATCATCGGAACAAGGGAATAGTGACACTGTGCACTATCAAAGCAAGAGCGCTCCCTGGGTCCTGGGCACACCGTACCCATTTCCCTAGGAGAGAGAAGGTAATGTCTGCCTGCGCCCTTCCCCTGCCACTCTTCTGGTCCAACAGCTGAGGCCAGTACATGACTTTCTGCCAACTAGACATCTATGATCAAACCTAGCACTGCAGAGTCCCAGGAGATATTTAAATGCTTTAGCTCCATTGCCTGGGAGTTGGCTTCTTATAATTCTCACCCTTCATCTGTAACTCACATTTGGTGTATTTTCTTAAATTATAGTGTTTCTCTATCTCAACTACTATTTTATTCCTGTACTACATTCTCAGAATCGTTACACGTGAAACTTAAATTGTTCTTTAACTTGTTTTTTTTTTTTCCATTTTTGGTAGGAGACTCAAACTCGGAACCTTGCATTTGCCAGGAAGCTGCTGCACTGCTGAGCTGCATCCCTGGCCCCATGCTGCTCTTTCAAATCCCCTCCCTAGGACTAGAGTATGAATCGCTGTGTCAAAAACTGCCATATAAACATCAAGTTGGAGACTAGCATAGATGACAAATAAAATTTAAACTACTAATTAATGTTGTTTGCTAGAGCACTTAGCTTAACCAATATCTAATTTTCCAGTAGATTGGAGACTCTAGCCTATCAGCAAGAAAACGGTCAGTAAGGTGAAAATGCTGTGGAAAATAATGTTTGCAGTAACGTAGTGCCAGAAATACCTCGGTAGGCAGGTGGTGTGCTTACTGAATAGTAGCTCTAGGGCAATTGTTTGGGAACCAACCTTAACAAGTCAGACTAGCTACTGTTATCTGGATTTCAAAACTATTGCAAGAAAGAAAGAAAGAGATGCCTTCAGAAAAGAGCTGGATACTTTGTAACTAGAAACGAGAGGAAATAAGAAAAAATTACATATATAAGTTTTCCAAGCATTGGAGCTATCTGTAATTATGGCTTCTAGAGCCCAAGCAGTCAATCATGTGCTTGGAAAACCCTTGTGTAAGCAATAAACCTCCGTGGATCAAAGTGAATATTCTAGCAGCCACAATCACAGGCAGAGAAATTTTTACTCACTTTAAAAGGATTTAATTACTTTAGCCACCTTTAATTGAGAAAAGCCAAGGAGTTTAGGAATAAAGTTAAGCTGCTTTGAGATCAGTGTCTGGAAAGCCACTTGGTTTATTTTCCTAGATCAGTGTCTGGGAAGCCACTTGGTTTATT